>JAQIXN010000079.1:0-73824 GCA_034698145.1 Proisotoma minuta | reverse complement strand
ATTGAACACAGCAAAAAAATCAAATGTTACTATATTCGTAAAAAGCTTTACATGCAGTTTTGTCTTTTATGCTGAAATGTGAGTTGATAACATAATGTAATTCAAAGTACAAGCATGATTTAAATTCCATTTAGGACCGAAGCCAGTGGAATGATAATCATATTTAGTATTATCTAATAATACCGACATTTCAATAATAGTCAACTCAGTAGTTGCAATGTGAAACCATAACTGAATTAATTTTATGCCAGTTAATTAGTTGCAGTTTTTTAGCTATTTACGTACACGCAAATTCTTGCAACACATGAAAATTCAAAACTCTTGCAAGTCAAGTGATTGCCGAGTATTGTTATGCAGCACATGCACAAGGAACAACTTATGTTTTAATTTAGCATATCAACCCTCCATCGGAACCCTGTTCTACATAAATAGCATGGGGGAAGAGATTACATCAAGGAACATAATTGGGATCGAAATTGGAAGCAACTTTTATTTCCCCCTACCCTGAATAATAATATTCCTAGTCCAAAAATGCTCAATATAATCTGGTTGTTGTTGACCATTGGTTTAGAATAGTTTAGATTGTCGATTTTAGATTTTCCCCAATTAATATGATACAAGGCGAATGGGTTTTGTGACTCGACTTGCTTCATCTTTTGATTAATCACCATTTATCAAATTCTGGGGTAGCCAAATCAATCCAAGCACGCTCCATTTTTGGAAAAATGAGACATAAAACAAAGATAATCTAAAGTGGATGGACTATGTACTAAATATTAATGCACATACACAAAAACAAACGCCAAAAAACTATATCAAATTTATACAATGCAAAAATTAATGAATACACAAAAAAAATCTACATTCACTTTTGCAACATTAAATCAAGTAACTATTATTTAATTTAAGCTTTTTGCACTTTAGAGGTTGAAAATGCAACATGCGAGAATGATTTTCTTCCGCAATTGAAATCTGCATTAGTTTCGCTTCGTGGTGCCACATGTTGAATGAATGAGTGCGTGGATGGCGATGACAGATTCTCAGCATGATTGCATTTAATTTATCCACTCGTGTTCCTATATTCTCTCGTCAACTCATTAAGAGTTCTAATTGATGCGGGTGTAATCACGTAACTGAGAAATAATTAGATTTCTGTCACTCATTCATAATAATCCACGCTTCAACTTTTGCATTCCATTTCATATATGCTTGTTGATCTCATAAGGATTGAAATTTATTGCACTTTTAATTATTCTTTTTCTTTTGTCATATTTGTTACAATCAATCAGTAAAACCCCAACACCTACCCCAACCAGCTCTAATCCTCTTCTGAACAAATCCAATCAATCTAACTCAATCAATCATCCAATTTTCAATAAACCCTTTGTATCAGTCAACTATTTCACCCCTTTCTGCATCAAAACAATCTTTTCTTATATGGTACCTCTGTATGATGTTGATTAATGAGCATTCATCATTAAAAATTTGACGGATGCATGAAAGCTGATATCGAAAGCGATAATAACATGATGACACGTGACAAATGGCCACAAGCTAGCTGAATTTTTGGAATACATGTAAAAATATTTCTGTGACTCATCATTTTATCAGTAAAAACGAAACAAAACCAAGTGACCATATACATAAACATGAATATGTTTTGAATTATCAACGAAATTCTGATCATCAACAGTATCAAATTTCCGTACAAACCTTTCACCAACCCAAAAGAGGATTTGACACGAAATGCACAATTCCTCTCAAATCGTCTCTCGCTTTATCCGATATTGATAAAATATACGTAGAGCCGAATGTCCATCACAACTAGAATTAGAAGACCTACCGCTGATTACTTGATGAGCTTGATGACCGACCCCAACAAAATATATTACAATTACAACCGAAACTAAAATCCCCCTCCAAAAGTCCCTCATCCATATTAGTTACAAACGTTGTTCGGCTTTATCTTTGAACATCGATTAATCGACTAATCTATACAGTCTGTATATTTCATCCAATACATATTCCAGACTCGTAGTTCTCACAAAAGTAAATCAAAGGTCGACAGGGAACGAGTATCGAGGGAGAAAGAAATTACTTATTATGTTGAATGGCTAACTACTTATGTACAAATAGAAGTTACTTTGCCCTGGACAATGAGACAAATTGGAATTACCAAATGGATATGTATTTCCAAGTTGTGTAATTACCTATATACACTCATTTCGAATTATATGCTACTCTTCAGTCTGTATATAACTTTGATAACTATTTATTCTCTTCCTTGGGAGATTATACCGGGGACACAGAGTGTAAGTAATCTCAAAAAACGTGCTCAAACGAAATCTGTTATGCGATACTTTATATATTATATTTAATTTCTCTCTAATTTGTTTTGCTTTAAGTTTGTCGAGGGCTGGAGAAACTATATATATACAAGTACCGAAAATACCTTAAACGGTAAGTAAAACACGCACAATTTAATGTTAGCAGCATAGCTTAGCAGCATGCCCGGGAGGATGAATGTTGTCGGCATTTATTTGTATTTGAATGCGTTTAAATTCTCATTTGAACAACTACCACCAACTGCGATCACACAAATTTCTATACGCCCGTGCTCCATCCAGTAATTCTTGAACAAATAGCATCATACTACTATTTTAAACATTACAAAGTATTTTCACACGCTTACTCTCACTCTTCTATGGCTCAGTTGAGGCAAACTTTCATAAAAATAAAGACATTCTTTTGAATTTTTATATATATTATACAACTCTTTGAATGCATATGCAATATATATATATATTTTGAAAATGGGGAGAGAAAAACACAATAGAACTAGAATTCAAAAAATTCCAACACACTCTGTCTTAATCTATTTAGATCATCTGAATCTCATCTAGTTTCAGAATATTCAACAGAATGGAAGAAATTCCATTTATTGTATTGCACAATCTATCCAGAGTAATACAACTTGGTCAAATTACCCAACGCAACGTCGCCTTTAAAGTGCATTCTTATTCAAATTCAAATCAATCTTATCTAACGAAACGCAACGGCACGCAATGTAGGAAATAACGGTAAACTTACAAAAGATTCCAACCACATCATCTCATCATCCACAATTCAGACTCAGTCGTGAACAACCCAACATCATGGCATTAGAAAGAGAACCGCAATGGATCAAAGAATGTATGCAATCAACAACTTTTAACAATAGGTCTTCATTCAATTCAAAGACCGCGCAGTCAGTGAAGTTTTGCATTTATGTTAAACCATTTTACTGATTTTGTTTTTAAATGGCACAAACATGTACATACTTTACTGAAAGTTATCAGTTGTCATTTCATATCTTGCCATTTAAAGCATTCAAAAATCAAAATTTGATACACATTTCAACTTAATCAAGAAAAATGTCATCAATCTAACATGTAAAACACAGATGAGACATGTAATCAACATTAAAATCTTGTCATACAGCAACAACAACTCACATGTTCACGAGTTTGCAAATTCAAATGTGTAGTCCCGAACAATGATGACGATCCGCACAAAGAGGCAGAAACAACGGGAGGTTGACAACTTCAAGTTATTAATCAACTTCATAAAGTATGCTGAATTTGAATGACACAAATTAAATATTTTTTTATTAACCTAAAACTTGAGTACCGACGAGTGCATAAAATTGAAATTTATAATTTAATGAATCTTCCATTTTTCTACCTTAGAAAAATCATATTTTTTGAAAAGAGTTTAAATTTTGAAAATTTTTGCCACTAATCTTGTGGTATTTCACTTTTACTCTTAATTCAATTACAGCCAACCCTCACCCTAATATGTATTTAACACATTTTTTTATTTAATGTTTATTAGGACTTCGTGCGTATTTTGCTTACATCCCTTCATAAATAATTTCCTGATTTCAAAAAACTTAAATATGTAGCTACCCTATAATTTTTGTATTCATATTGCAATTACCATTACCATTCAATTCTCTTCCGTTCCACGTTTCATATAATTTCAAATCATGAGCCAAGATTTGAGCTTTTTGGAGTGGCAACGAAAAGGGAAAATGGGAGAGGGATGAATTTCGGTACTGAGAGAATATTCCTGGAGAAGAAAGAGGAAGGAAGGAACGGTGCTGGGAAGGGGAAGGAAATCCATCAGATCAGATGAGTCCTGGATGGAAGAGTTTCATTTCATGAGCTTGTGAGATTTGGATGAGAGATGACTCATGACGAGAAGGAAAGTGCGTAAGAAGGTCGACAAAGTATAAGGTAGGGTAAGTTGACGAGGGTGCGATTTTTCCTGATATTTGGTATTTTCATTTCTATCCATATTCTATGTAATGCACTTGCTAAGCCTTGGATGAGTGGGTTTCAAGAGTTTGCACTACTACTATTTACATCACATAACATTACATTCTGCACTGCTTTCTAGGGTTGTCTCTCCAACCATCAGTCAAGTATCTGGTGAATCCCTAATACAACGTTGGGTTTTACAGCTAATGAAATCCAAAAGAATTCCGGTGCAAGGAAATCATGAACCGGAACTGACTAAAAGTGCGTAAACTGTAAATGAATGAATGAGCTATCTCTGGACTTGGAGATTTGTGAACTTTTTTTGTGTCTCCTCAACATTTGAACGACAAGAAACATGAAATGCAATAAGAATAAAGTTCCTTCACTATGTATTTAACCATGAGCCAATTTGATTGATGTGCTTGCACTTGGTTTTCATCCGGATTAGAATTTTTGATGTGATCTTGACTCACTTTCCTCAATCATTCATGCATAAACTTTTGGAAAGGTACAAGAGCTGTAAAATCCTCGAGAGAGCTAGATCTTCAATCAAACAAACGCTGACGCTAACTGTGTGGGATAAAGGGATGGCACATAAATCCTAAAAACCTTTCTCACGCAGCGGCATGAAATGTTATTTACTTCAATCAGAGCCAGATCAAATCTCAAATTCCATCAAATATCAAATCAAAGTCGATCGCACTCAAAGAATTTGAACAGAATCGAAAGCTATCCTTTTAAAGTAAGAATGTGAAACTTTATATGTAACAAATATATGTTGTGTGCCATGTCGTGTCAATTGGTTTTCACAAACATTCCTCATACATATATGTATTGAGACCAAAGGGTAAGTACATCCACGCCTGCTTTGATCACAGGGAAAGGTGTAAGAAGAAACGGGATTTGGATGGAACGAAGCTTATAGAAAGGATTTGAAGGATTAATGTCAGTTCATAAGAAATCTGACACTTATCAATCTAGATGTTACACAGCATGATAAAGGTATATGCAATGTGGGAGGTTTTGAGAAAAAGGCAGGTGAGGGTTAATATAGTAGGTATCCCAAAAACATTATATAACGAGTATTTGTTAAATATTGCGTTGCTAACTTTTACTTTCTATCATGTTAGTTTATCGGTAGCTATTTTTACTGTGATAACCTTAAAGATTAGATAAGTAACTTTTCTAATAAAAACTTTTCCTTTCTACTAAAATGAAAGTGTTAATAAAGTCACTTAAATAGACCAAAGTTGCAACTACTGCACAATTCCATTGGACAATAGTGTTGGTTTATCTTATCTTTCCTTTACTTCCTAAAAATGAGGAAATTAACCACAAAAAGTTTCCTGCTCAACTCGAGACAAGGAATAATGAAACAATCGAGTAATTTCTGTTTGTGGTTGCTTTTTGATGGGTTTTAGTTAGTTTTTGTTGGTTGAGATAATTCTCCGTGATAAGAACATATTTCTTTCACTTTACTTTCACCAACTCTGTTTGCAGGCAAGCAGTGTGTACATTTATGAGTGAACTGCACTGCTTTTGGTGAAAGTGGATTCCCAACATAATACCATCCTTATTCCTTATCGTAATGGGATATTATACAGCCATACGCTCTACAAAAACACCAAAGAAAATAAAGTAAAGGCAAAGTGAGTAATTCACAGAGGTATTTATTACACAATTTAATTTACTCTGCTTCCTTCTAATACCATGTAACTAGCAGAGAAAGAGAAAGTTGCCACAAACACTTTTCCTGCCTCAAGCTGCAACCCACTCGTGTAAATTGAATGTTTTCTTGAATTTGTTACTAGCAAAAGCGAAAGCTGAAACAAAATGCTTAATTTATATCCTTCGTGTCAAATAGTCGCGTGGTTTGTCTACCTGAGCAGTAAGTAAATGATTGAAAACTATCATGTTAGAAAGAAAGCAAAATATTGCAACACAAAGTTTTTTTTATACATAAATCACTATCATTTAATAACAAAAAGTTGAAATGCGAGTAAAAGTCTTTTTTGATAATGTACTAAGCTCAATAATTTATAAACTTTGCCTTTGGAACATAGCCAGCTTTCACTGAGCAAAAAAATTACAATGATATTTTCTTAAAATGCAATTTACGGACGACCCGAACTTTTGTCACACTCAATATTATTTCAAGGGACAGGCGGAAGGAAACTAATTTGCTCTCGCTTCTGCTTTCTGCGGATTGAATTGAACTACAGGGCGTCGTTCCAACACAAGTGTCTGCTTATAAATTGAGTAATAAAATCTTGAACAATAAAATTCCATCCAGACCAGACTGTCCTCTGCTCTTGACGAACTTTTCTCTTGGAAAAGCTGAACAAAGGTCTATTGTATCTTTTCATCAAAATCCGATTGACTTTAAGTGCACCTGATCCTTTGTCGCAACAATAAATCGACCTCAATTTCTTACAAGTGAGAGTAAACTTTGTTGACTGATACAAGTGATACAAAATTCACTTTCTCTGCTAACTACCAGCTTTACTTTTCTTTCCGGGGTAATTAGAGCTTATTTATAAGTGTCTTAAAAAGTTATTAGTAGTTGAGGCTATATAATTGTACATGCTGTAAATAAGTAAACTCCATGCAATAATGCAAGTATGTATATACAAATAGACTATGGAGAGCTGGTATATACAACACTGACCAAATGACAATAATAATCCTCTGTAAAGCCCGTTGAGATTATCAGTGTGTCTGAAACTTTCATTCATCTCTTTGTTAAAGAATTAACACACAAATTGAAATTGTACAGCAGATTCACAGGGTTATCACTATTACATTAGATTGAACAGTATTCAGCAGCTTTTACTAGCCAATTCTGGTGTTCATCTGGACAAAAATAGAGATGCCAAGCCAAAGTAGATTTAGAGATCCATTAAAAGAAGTTTACAGCATCAAAGTTGGAGTGGTGGGTGGATGAGATAAGTGATAAAAGAATTAATTAAATTATACGCATTGTTCCTCCACCCAAGCAAACCAAATAAACGCAGACCAAGTCCGGTCAGTTCACCAGCAGCATTTATTTAATACATTTACATATATAACGCATTTTCCTCTTTGCTGCCTTCTGTCGCTGCGAATTGAATTGAACACATTCGTTAGCTGAACTTTGCATGCACGCATTATTTCCTTGAACTTGGCATTCGCTTCAACCAACTTTCACCATTCCCATTTAATTTTATGCTGGTTCCTTTGTCCTCTCCTTTCCATTCTTTCCCATGTATTTTGAATAAGCTTTGCATTGAAGTGAAAATCTGGTGGGTGGTTCTTATAGTTTTCACAGCGGAGAAAAGTTACAATGTATTGACGGTGTACTTATACTCCTGCATTGGAGCCAGACAGGAAATTGTAAACTAAATGATCCATGAACTCCTTTTATTCATTTTTCTTAAATGCACCCGACGCCAAGATGGTCAAAAGTGTGTGTGCCCTCGACACGCATAAAAGATCGTAAAATGTACATAAAAAATAAATATGAAGCATGAATAGAAAATGTTGATGTATAGACAAAAGCCAAAATGAAATTTGAAGTAAACAAGTATTGTTTCGACTGATTGCTAAAACTTTTAATGCTTCATCCCAATCACAATTTCAGATTGAATTGATTTAGTGGACTTTTTTATCGTCATAAATAAGTCATGAGTATTTTCGATAATCGGTTACACATTCTGCCTCCATATCGCATGTGGTATTTTCTTAGCACGATATTTTATATGATTGCAAAGAAATGTGTGAGTGGGGAGAGAAATAACTTTTTCTGGACTGGCTACTTTCTTCCAGAAAATCTCGACAACGGCCAATTTCATACTCGTGCATTAGAGATTTAGGAAGTGAATGTAACTTTGTCACGTGAAGAAAGTGTGTGTTCTGGAAAAGAAAATTATTTATGGGACAAGTAACCCAAGAGAAAGCCAAAATTCCAAGTGTATATCGGCATGTGGCGTGGCAACTTTCCCCTTTTCCTATTCCTTCCTAATCGTAGTATGATAGTCCACAGAGAGTTTCAAACTTGCAAAGAAAAATTGAAATATTGAAAACGCATTTAGATAAACTAATGAACCGATAAATCATCCTTTGCTTTCATTTATAACACAATATTCACTATCACTTTTCATGTAGAGAGTTGAATGAAGCTCATTATTCAAAATTATTTTCAATATTTAGATGGTTTATAGGTTAGGTCTTTATATAGAGAAATAGGTTTTTAATGAGCGTGTATATAATGCATGCATTTTTAACTTGGGTTTCCAGTTAATTTACGTTTGAAACTAAATTTACGGTCCTTTTACTGTCGATGATAACCGTAATTTACTTAATGATGAGACCATAATTTGAGGGAAAATTCTTGATTTTGTAGCCGGATGACATGGAATGTGAAGGACATAAAGCGCGTTGATTCCGTCCAACTGTCATTAGCTTTCACTCGCCGATGAATATGCATAATGATAAAAGAAAGCATACAAAATAAGTGTCATGTGGAGACCGGTACCAATTTAAGACCACTTTCACCGAATACTTATGCTCTTTATTATTTTACGATAATAACTCCACATAAATAGAATACAAATGAGCTCATTTTAGTACATGGAATAATGCCATGCAAAAAGTAGTAAAATTTTTCTACCCCCATGCACCACCTCGATTCAATTTTCAGCTAAAATTTTAATCAACCGGTTGGATCATTATCAATGATTATTTCAATGGAGGGCCAACTTTACAACAGCCCTCGGAAACAAACAATTTTTACCCTCTCTCATTCAGTCACGAAATGCTTTCACTGTTGAGGTAATAATAATTTTGATATTTTTTATGCATCCATAGGCCAATCTCTCTAGACTCCCATTTACTTCACACTCAGCCCACTCACTCCCATTTACATCATAATAATATTCTCTCTCTCACTTTCCCTTTGTTATTTCAAGCTTTGTGAAGATGAGGATGTCACATCCCTTGAGAGCGAGACTAGCGAGAGACAATGATGATAACATCCAATCCTAACATGCAAGTCAGAGTCAGTGTCACTATATTAACAGGACTTATTGCGGGTGAAGTTAACAGCTGCATTTTCCTCCACTCTTTAAATATACCAAGGGATAGAATGAAACCTTTTACACAAATTCACTTTCACTTTTATATATCAACATCATCAACCCTTCTTCTTCTTCTTCCTTTCTCTTTTGGTTTGCGTGTTTATAGACACTTTGCTTACTTGGTTGGAATAAATTGTGAGTGAGCGGAGGAGGATGAAGATGAGTTATTTTGTTTTCCTTGATGTAATGGGCCACCAAAGACAACAAATGACAAAATTGGATGAGAGAAACAAAGGGAAACTGAACCGCCGTATTCTACATTGTATATAAATAGAAAACAATAAAGACGTAGCCAAATACCACAATAATACGATGTCAAAGAGTTCTAGGAAAATTAAAATAACTTGTTATCAATATGCGCAAGCCATTTTAGGCCATCTTTGTCTTTGTCTGACCCTTCTTCTTATTCTCATCTTCTTGTCACCGGAAAATATTGTTTGTTGTCAAATTAAATGAATTTATTGCTTATTCAGCTAAAAGCTTTTCTTGCTTTCACTTTTCAAATCACACACTTTTTCACGCTTTTCCTATTTTCTACATTGCATAGTTTCATCTTCATTCTATCAAGTGAAGATGCGTAAACAAGATTTACTTTTTGATTTGAGAGCAATTTGCTGAAAGCAGGAATCTGGAAATGGTTGAATTCAACAATATTTACAGATAGTCGTTTGCCAGGAAAAGGAACATTGGAGCCGGACCATTAAATCGCAAGTCATTGCTAAAGTTTGAGAATTGCTCGCAGGTTGTTTCTTGTTTGTTTTAGACTTCAATTGCCATTAGGAAAAGCCTTCAATATTTACAGTTTATACTCTTTGAATAAAGATTTCAGGCAAAACTTTCCATCTCATCATTGTTTGATTTGATATTGAAAGTGACATTGATTTGTGAGATTGTTTCAAGTCATCAATTTCGATACCCGAGTAATATAGACGTTTCCTTATCTTTGGAATTTTCCAAATTTAGAAAAGATTCATTGTGAATTATATGGATTCTCACTGACTCCTGAATACAAAAATAAATCATCCTTCTGACATTCGAAATTGTTAGCATTTGCGTTCAATCATTTTGTCATTCTGTTTTCTATATTTCCTGCAAACAAATGTGCGGAAAGTTTTTTTTCGTTTACAAAGCTTTTGTGAATAGCATTGCAGATGGATGGACGAACATTATAACGATTTGAATGACCTTAGCTATATGTAGATTCTTTATCGTTTTTTTATTTTAACTTTTGTAAAAGAAAACTTTTACGGCCAACCATGAACCATTTCACGTAAATATACAAACACAATTGATGAGGTATTACTGCAAGTTAAGTTAAGATTAAATGTTGATTTTATTTTATCCAAAGGCTTACAATTCTATTTACATTTCTTTCTTTTCTAGCAATAGACAGAAACGCATAAACTTTAAGACTGAGCTTCAACAATAGAAATGGCTTCTGAAATGTAATGCTTCAATTTCGATTCGCACAATGTATATTTTTATTCCTTGTTCCTCATTCACTGTGGAGTAATAAAATAGATCTCAGTTTCTTGGAATCTTTTTAGCAGCAACACTGATTTATTTGTATACAAAGGAAAAAGTGCGTTCCAGCCTTCATTCCATTAGATTAGCACTTGGCATAACATCCCAAAGATCACATCCATTAAATTCTTCCACACAGACAAAAAATGTTTACTTAAGGAATCAAATAAATGGCAGTTGCAGACAGAAACGAATACTTTTCTTTGACTCGTAATGGATAAGTTCTTTTCCAAGAATAAAACTCATGGATAATTAATAAGCAGACAGACACATTAGTTCATGAGACATTTGTATTGTGGCATTTTAACCACTCTAAAAACTAATTGAAAATGTTCTCTCTGAAATTTTCTCCATGATGTTCAAATTACCCGAAAAAATGAATCGGAAAGTAAGACTGTTGGTTGGACTTGCGGTGTAGTAATCGGCCTCTCAATTGAGGTTTAGATAACGGCCCGAGTTCGAATCAGCTAAGATTCTGTTAAGGATTGCACCCTAGATCTTGATCAAAAACGTCTTAACTTGGATTCCGACATAAAGGTAGCCATGTGCAAATTGAACCTGGACGATCTGAGTGGGCAGGTGTGAAGGCGATTTCTATCGTCTATTCGTAAAGCACCATACCCAATACTTGATCCAACATTTGTATGAAACAGAATCTTTTTTTTTTCATTCGAAAATTACGAAATAATTAATAAACCCCATAATTTTGGAGAAAATACTACTGTGTAAATTACAGGAAGTAACCGAGGAAGAAGGAAATCGTGATTTAATTTCATATTTCGTATTTATTATAGAAATTAACAAAATTTTGAAGTAATGCGTGTACGCAAATTCTCACAAATCGTGTAACAAATCGCATCACGACATTTGCAATCTCATCGTGAGCATAATGAAAAGAGAGTGCAAATAAACAGCTACAATTTTCAGCTTGTAAATTAATGTGTATGCGGGATACAAAGTAATTGGAGATTGGTATCAATTGACTGCGGCATGCAGCAAAAAAGGATCTTGTGACCTCCTATAATTCACACTTGCTCAATTCAATTCCGGTCAGGTTTAGATCTAGTTTTTTTTGCAACATCTCCCAAAAGGAACAAAGCAGACAACACGTACACAGAGACGCTGTTCTTTTAGAACTTCAGCCAGTTTAACCAGAGTATGAAGAAAATACTTGATTATATTTGAACGCTCAGCATTTTTTTTTTGTTTTTCCTCTCTCTAAAGGATCAATATAAATCCCATCTTGAGTGCAATGTCACTGCACATAATAGTGCACATGCAGTACACGACGTATACATTCCATGATAAGAATAGACCTGGAGTAGTAAATCGAATGTAATCAATTTGTCAATCTGTCACCACCAGTTTATCCAATATATAAAGAAAGAATATGGATAAAGAACTCTGATACTCAAACAACATGATTCATTTCAAGTTTCTTATTGCGTAACTTTCTTCTCAAATCCCAATCAAATCAATGTCAACCTGAGAATTTATTTTCCTCATCCCTTATAGTAATTGACTCATTGTCATTTTCAAGCAGCTTATTTTAATCAATCATTTTGACGACAAGAGAAAACTTTTACTCACGCTAAATCTTGAGGAAAGTGAGGAAACTGAAGATTCTGATCGGGATGACCCTTCTGAAATTCCAGAAGAGGAAGATTGTGGAGAATGTTGTGTCCCATTAGCTCCAACAATTACCCCATTATTAACAGTCCCACCGTTAGTAATTATGGGTGGAGGTGGTGTGGAAGTATTTGAAGATCTGAGGCTGGAATTTGCAGGAGAATTTGCTCTAAGGAAGGAAGTAGCTCCAAGTGAGCTACTTGAACAAGCCGAGTTTGTTGAATGACCACTTCCACCCCCATTTAAATGTCTCGGGGAATTGTCAACACTGTCGCTCGTCTTCCCATTAACACTGTTTGAAACGGTGGATGAATTGAAATTAATTTTTGCCAAATTTTCACCCAGCCTTGGTAAATCCTTTCTCCAAACTTCTTTGCTTGTGCTGTGATACTGATTATCTTCCTCTACCTCTTTCATTCTTTCATCAAGCAACGTTCCATTTTTATCCCGAAGAGTCATCACTTCTGTAGTTTTTGTTGTTGTCTTTACATTGACAGTAGATTCTAGTTCCACGGCATTTTTGAGAATTCCGGCTCTCATTAGAATTTCATTGAGTAAGTCTCCTGGGGGCACTTGACCTGATAACAGTGCTGCTTTTATGCTAGCACCTTCTTCCCCCTTCAATTCGACAGGGAATCCATTGACTAAAAGAACCTCTTCGGTTTTAAATGTAGAACTCTTTTCACAATCCAAGACTCTTGTTCCCTTCCCTGCCAGAGATTCTACTTTCTCCTGTATTTCTACATCATCAAGAGCTGGCAGTGGTTCCATCATTTTGATAATAATATGTATTATATGTATAGCAAACTAATTAATATTTGCTTGTCTGCTTGTTTTCTTATATCTCAATCAAACGTTGTGAACTGAAAGTCATGAATATCTTTTGTTCCAAGTTGGACATCTTTGTTCTTTACTTTTAATTGGAAAACTTGATTCCTTCTTCTCATTACTTGGGGACTGGAGACTGAAGAAAACAATGCCACTCTGTTGGAATGGAAAATTGGAACTAATTCCTGAAGATTTTAGTCAGTTTTGACAGTAGTTTACTTCTAACAAGCTTTCAGCTCTGCAAAGACTATTTCTTGGAAAGATACAGAAAGAGAGTTGGCATCTACATAGATATTCTTTGCAATCCAATTGTAGAAGTAAACCTTCAAATTAGGAGCAAAAGTTTTGTAAAGGTTTTAATGTTTTCTTCTCTGATTCTTCTTTGAGAAACAAACTGTAGAGTTATATATAATAATAATAACGGACACGTGTATTCTACTCTTTAAACCGTATCCAATTTCTTCGGTTCAGAGTTCTCGATAAATGTTCAATTTCTTTCGACACCACAGTCAGTAGGAGATGCGAAGGAGCAACCTTTTTTATCCCAATGTTTAAAATACCTTCTTCTTACAGTTTTCACTCACTCATTTCTTCAATTCATCAGAAATTCATGGGTGATGTGAAGGAGAACAAATATTTCCTTAAAAGCACAAAAACTGTTCTTTAGGTATAGAGTAGCCTGATGTATTTATTATTTTACGCTTCCTTAAGAGGAATGTTATTCTTTGACTGTAAAGATGAGCAGACAAAACTGAAGACACTATATATATATATATTAATATATGAACTGGCTGAATTCTTTATGGTCTTCCAGTTGGCTTTAAATTTATTGTTGGATTCAGGGTTTTTTTTTCTTGGCCAAGTTTATAAAAGAGGCGATTTATTTATGGATAAAATTCCTTGTTCGTTTAGCAGTTAGAGCAAGCAGGTCAATTGAAATACTTGTTCAGTCCTTTTATGATCTTTGAGTAAGTAATTGAATGGAAGTAATGGGTGGTACACTATTGTGTGCGTATATAGTTTTTTTTATTTAGGAGATGAAGATGATGATGATATTTGATATTTTAATATTTCTGAGCCAGACTTGTCTGCCTTATTTCTCCTTTTATGCACTTTGATACGACGTTCAATTTATAATTTTTTGACAGATAAGTATAAATTTCATTCAAGATTTCTTTATATGGGAGATTATAGTACTATATGTAATACAATACTAGAAATTAATACTGTTCAGAAAAATGTAGAGTAGAGCAAAGGTTTTGTCCTTTGTTTGTTTGCGAATCTTAAAATGTCAACTGATCAAAAGTTCTCATAATATCAAGTTGCTTGCCATCAGTCAGAGAGAGACCAAACTTTAGCCAAATGAGGTTACTATATTAAAATCAAATGCTTCTTAGATCTTGGTTAAGCATAAATAAAAATACTGGTTTTTGTTTCAGTTTACTTTAACTTTTAAAAGGAATCTGGTGTTATGTCAGAAAAGTACATTAGGGCTGTGCGTACTTTTACAAGTTTGTCGTTAAAAAGTCAGATTCTTAAATGGAGATTTGCCATTTACAGCTCTTTTGACAACTTTTGACTTTTCTTCTTCGTTTCTTTTAGTTCCGTCAAAGTGTTGACTTTCTATGCAGGCAGCGTGGAGAATCCAATTGTTTGCTCTTATTTCTTCGTGCTTAATTGTTAAAGTTGTAAATGTCAAAAGCCACATTCAAAATCGCAATCAAGTGTCAGCTCGGTCTCGTCTTCAACACCTAACTTGTTGAATTTTAGTATCAAGTTTCACTATTTGGTTTTGACTGTGGCACAAATGTGTCAAAAACTTTTCTTCTTGTCAGCTCCAAAATTGGTTTCTGAACTTTTTTTTTGCAGTTATATTATGTATTAAATTGCGATTCAACCCAAGACTAGTTTACTCTTCACTTTTGTTTCCGTTACTTAAATTGGCTTTCTGACATTTACAGAAAATGAAGGACGAATGAATGGTTTTGGTTTGAAATAGGATCCGCTTCAAAACTGGAAGCCTGCTGGGAGTTTGTTTGCTTCAAATTGTGCAGTTAGTATATAGTTTTAGTAGTTATATAGCTTGCCAATCTGGCTTGTATTACTTTATTACAGGAAGGAAGCAAAACGTTCAAGATTTCAGGAAGAAGACATTTCTGGAATGGGAACCCAATTCAACATCCAATTTCTCAAGATTTATTTATCTTTGATTTATACACTTGTCTTGAAAGGAGTCGGTTTCAAATTCTTGTATGCCTCTGCGTGAGGAGTGCGTTGGCTTTTTAATTTATTTGGGGTTCTCTTCAACGTGATTTTATGTTTGGCTTTTATGTTAAAAAATGTACAACATTAGCATTCATAACTTTGGATAGTTTGGATGAGGAATTCAACTTATAGTCAACAAACTTCATGTACAATTTTCTGCCACGTGTTTTTTAGAACAAGAGTGTCGACAATCTTAATCTAATGTGTTTTCAAATTGTAAAGGGAATGAGCACGTAGAAGAGCACAATAAAGGTTATAAAAGTTTAACACTGATGTTAAAATTAGAATTTGGGTCAACAGACAGAAGCTCTGAAGAAATGATTTTTCTTCCAACTCCAGCTATTTTTTTTGCATTTGCTTTTAGTAATTATCACTTTTCTTCAAATTGGCTATCTAAATGTTTATTGCATACACTGAATGTTTGTAACTGCGATTTTAGTGGTTTAATATCTTTACTGTTTCTCGTACATAAGTGGTTGATTGATTTTGTCTCTAGTCGAGTTTGAATTTTTGCACAAGTTATTTAGATTGTTGGGAACCACTCAAGTTTATATCTTTTTGTGAAATATTTTTAAGTGCTTGCTTAGTCGTTACACAAGTAATATATTCCTTATGTCAATATTTGCTCAATTTACTCAAGTTCAATTATATTATTTGTTCCTTTGCCATATGCTATCGAAATGAGTGACTCGAACTAATCGAAGAAAATTGCGTAAAATTATTTCCAATAAATATTGTATCACGTGCCAATAAATTCGTGAAGCACGATCTGTCAATCTTTATAACTTGAAACACTTTTGTATATGTATTTTCCAAGTAAGTAGGTATCTGAATGTAATAATTTTTTGTTGATGAAGATGATTGACTGAAGATGATTAAAATTAAATAAATGTTTGCATTGCACTTTAATATTTTGTCCGTTTTTGCACGCAATTTTTGGCAATTATACATACAATCCAATGTCAGGCTTAGATTACATGAATCAGTCAGTTACTTAGTTACAGACTCGTGAAATTTGGCAAAATAAACGGCGTTAATTCTTCTTCAGTTCACGGTCACTCTGTTCTCACAAAGTACAAATAATATACAATGCAGCTATTCTTCCAGTAACTGTACTCTGCTTGATTTTGCCAATTTGGCAAATTTTTCGCAATTAGCAGCCAACGATTTGGTACGAAAGCGGCTAATTATTACATCCTCCGAAACTGTGTTGGTTGCAATAGACGTGGTGTGTTGAAGGATTTTATTGTAGACTTTGATGATGATATTGATGAGTTGTGAAGGCTGAAAAAATTTGCATTTTCCTGTAATCACTCGCATGTACTTATTTTCATAACACAATGCCACATCTGCATTACTTTTTTTGCGAATCCAATCCACTACTCCATTCCTTCGGTCTAATATGTTATTATTACTAGTTAAATATTTTTCTTGCCGAAATTTAAAAAAAAATTCCACCGAGTGCAAAGTCATAACTCATTCTGGGAATTTTTCTAGGGCAGATTTACAGACTTTATGTTTTTGCACTTGAAATGCACCTAATAAATGTTGTACAAGGGCAGGATTTTATAAATGTAGCGGAAAGGGCGAGGAAAGAATGATAAATTGGGAAGGTGGACGTTGTGTGGCCAATTTAGAAATTAATGTGAATTGCTTTGAGCTGATTTGGATTTGTCTACATTTATCTTGCTTTATATTTATACCGTTGGGAGCAAATTAGCTAAATAAATCTCACTTTACAAACCTAGGCTTGTGATGTTGTGGCTGATAATCAAATATTAAAGTGTTTGGCATACATTTGTGCAAATTTTATGTAATAGCTTAGGCGTAACATTATTGCATACATACACATACATACTACTTGCTATTCATAAAGAGTCTCACGGAACTTTACATTTTCCTTGATTATGAATTCTGTTTTTGTATCCAACTATTTGTATAGTCCAAATTAAATTACAAATTCTGGCGAATCGCCTCTGCTCTGCTTTTCACATCCAGCAGCCAGGCCTTGCGAAAATCCTCTGGATTTTTAACACTTAACTTTATTCTTGAAAGTAAATGTTCCCAAACTAAACAAAACTGTTGCTGCTCAAAGACAAAACAATTTGTTTTTGGCATTTTACAACGTCATCTCCTTTTCTTTTATAGATCTATACACAGATATTTCCATTGGAAATTTTCCAATGCACCAGAGAAGTGTAAAATATTCTGTATTATTGAAAATTTTACATCTGTTTCCTCTGCATTAGTAATCCAGTCATGTCCGGTTGAATAGTTAGATCTGATACGATACAAGAAAAGTGCGCACACTTGCGACCAACTAAATATAATAGAAACAAACTTTTTGCGAAATTCAACCAGTTACTTTCTCCTCTTGTTACATAGTGTATCACTTTCCCCCTGAACAATACAATTATTAAGTCTCATTTGCTATGTATGGCTATTGCCTCAAGCCTCTTTCCACTTGGCTTGTCTAATCCAAGACAAAAGATCTCCCGAGTTTGAAGTCTTATTATCGCCTTTCTCTCTAAACATTTTTGGTAGTTTCCCTTGGGTATAATTCTGCATTTTACAGCTGGCACTCCACTGTTTTATCTCCCACCCATGCACCTACATATACAAGTTACGTGTTTACATGCTTCAAATCCAGCTTTTGTTCTTTTATATAAGCCAAAAACTTTTTGCAAAAACCAAGAGAATAAGATCTCGCATTATTTCTTTTCTCTGCAGGTCTTATGCAATTTATAAGAAAAGAAAGTAATAAATTGGTACGATTCCGCTCGTTTAATTTTCTCCCTCTATTCACTAATCCAACTAACTTTGGCACCTGTCCAATTCAACATGCTAGAGTTGAAATGCCCAGAGAAAAAAACAAGAAAAACATAGATTTCTTGATCTTTTAGAAAAAAAAGTTTATCATTTCAAACTTCAAGTTGAAGAAGTAATTACATCTATTACATGTCAGCAACCTCATCTATTGTAAACCTTCAATCATTTTTCTACTGCGTCTGTCTTAGTCTTGGCATTTGAAACGGTTATTATTCTGTCAATTAAACCCAAAATGTATGATCTGTAAGCAATAGTAAGTGATCTTTTCCTATTTAAATTCCTAAAGGTCAAGTTCGTTTCTTCTTTCCCCAAAACCTGCTTGGGGTAATTAATTGAACTTTATCTAAGCTTTTGTACTTGTTACCATTTGTTGGAAAATAACAAGTTGGTTACACAAATTGCTCGACTTTAATAGTTTGCTCTTTTGGTTTGTCTTCTATTGAGGCAGTCCATGTGCCAATTATTAATAAATTGATGCTTTTGCACAAAAGTGTGTGTAGGCAGGAAGCCATTCTGTTAAATTTGTTACGTACTGTACATTTAAGTTTAAAGCTGGCAGCAGTAATTAGACGCCAAATAATAATTGGCATTGTGATTTCAGCACTTTTCAAGTCAGCCCAATTATATCAAGCCTATTTGTTTTGAACGACTACTAAATTAAGTGAATAAAAACTGTCACAACAAATGTGACTTTGATATATTTACTCTCCTTATTAGTTTCGCCGTATATCAAGTGAGAAATCAAAAATAGATTTTTCTTTTGTATCTAAACTTTATACATTTATTTAGGCAATGTATGCAAAATATATAACTATCGTTAGTGATTGCTATCTTTTGATAATTTGCATGCAGATTGCCGACGTCATTTTTTGCAATCTCTTCAATTGCAAATGACAGTAGTCTTTTTAATCTCGCTACTGATTATAATTGGCAGTCATCATGAAATAATCGGCTTTAATACCGCAAAAAATTCAATGGTGTAATATAGTAAAATATTTTTTAGTATTGAATATCTTGTGAATCACTCTCACTTTTCCCAATTGCAGCAGTTGAACGATAAACCTTCAATACAAAACCTTGTATGTCCTCGTGATTGTTTAGCCCGATAGAACAATAGCTCTCTGATTATGATTCATTCATTTTTATTCCACGTTCATTGTATTGGATTATTATAATAATAATAATTTATATCTCAGCTATTTACAATGCGGTAATAGTTTATCGTTTTTCGTGCCACGCCAAAAAAATGGGCAAACACTTGTGGGTCTATATTTTTGCCAGATTATTCTGTATAAATAAATCAAAGAATTCATTGCACATCAAAGTGATTATGTATTCTTATTTAAATATTTATTGATCTCTATCACGCGCACAGAACAGATTTTATTCTTAGATAGCTTAGTTAACATGATTTTCTTATCTTATTTCAATGGCGTATTCATCGTGGTTTTCAAAAATGTAAACAATACAACAACATGTATAAAAATTAACTCGTCTTCGTTCTTTAAGATTAAACAAGAGAAAAAAATAAAATGGATGAGAAAAAACGAAGCTCTTTGAGATTTAGAAAAATGGCAATCTCTAAAATCTTTTAGTTCTCAGCCTATTTTGTGACTTGATTCTAATCCTTCCAAATGTTTCTTTAATCTTTTGTAACTCTTTAAAGACGCAGTATATTTTACTATAAATGTATGGCATAATGACAAAATCTCAATTTATGCACCTGTAAATAGACATGTTACAAAAAGTAAAAGAGTTTTGGATGTAGACCAGTATTGCACTCAACACATTAACTTACTGACTCAGTTTTGTGACTTGAGACAATTTCATTCAACTGCAATTGCCAGCAATGCAGTTTGAAGAAATTTAGTTAAATTAAAGTCAGCATGAGGCTGAGCCAGATTATATATTTTGCACATTACTTACTATATATACTGATTCACTTACTTATATCTGATTTAAGCCGACCTAAAATTGAAACTGCAGTTAAGATAAAACTTTAGTGAGCAGCTTTCTCCCATTTCAGAGGTTTTTAAAAATCATAAAAAATGTTTATGAGAAGTTTTATTATTGAATTAAAGAAGTAACTTTCTCAACATATCTCAATTGGGTTTTTGGATTTTCATTTATTTAATTTGCATAGATTTAAATCTCATTTGTGCAATTTATTTAAGAGCACTTTGCACGAGTTTCGTTTTAATCTTTGCCTTTTCATGTTTCGGAATAATTGCGTTGGGCTTGGATGAGTACTTTAGTCATTAACCCATTGGTTCTATTTTACTTATTTTTTACTGTATGGCCAAGAAGAATGTGTAAAATCCCAAATTTATTTCTTCATCCGAATCCCACTTTTCCACGTCTCTCTACCAAGAGTAGAGAAGCAAAGTGCCGACTAGCCGAACTTTAGATGGATTAGGTCGCTGTGATCTTCTTGTCCTTTTTACTAGTGGACGTGATTTTCATGTAAATGTGCTTTTTACGTTTTTACTTTGAACTTGGCCAAAGGAATGGGTTTAAAAATCACGTAATTTTTATGGTTTTTCAGAGTACCAGTTAATTTTTCAATATTCGTACATAGACTTGTCGGCAATCGAGATTAGCTTTAGCTGGCTTAATGAAACTCGGTGTTGTTTAAAAAAAATCCATTTGCTCACTTTGCAAAACATAAAAGTGTCATACAAAACTAATGACGCTTGGCTAGTCCATCTGGTACACACTCTAGCTAATGTATAGTTTTTAAAACATTTTGTGATAATGAGAGTGGAAAATTTAAGCTTTTTGCAACTTTTGCCTAATATTCTTTTAAATTAACTTTTTATTTTGAAAAAAATATTGCACAAGTTTGCAAAAAAAAAACTTTGAAGTCTCGACATCAAAGAATGATCAAAAAATTGTTGCTTAAACTAACCATTTCCAAAATTGAATCTGCATATCATATTCGTCTTCTTTCTCTATATTGTAAAAGTCAATTTACAAGCAATTCAAAATTTTTTAATGTCCTTAGTGAATGTAACTTTCTCTTGTTTTTCCTTGATATTTTACAACATTTGAAATAATATATTTGTGGCCTTGGGCATCACAGTAAATAACAGTTTTGTTGATAACGAAATACAAAGTCAACGAGAGGGATATACATACGCAATAAATAAATATGATGAAAGAAATGAGAAGGGAAACAGACGGATTCTAAATTGGACATTGGATATTTTCCCCAAACATCGTCGTGTGTACCTTTTCCCCTCAGTTTTACACTAAAATGGGAATGTCTTTCCCACTCTACTGTGAATCATTAGTAAACAAAATACTCAAATTGTGATTTATGCCTTTTCCGTGTCGTCCCTTTAGCTCAACTTAATATGAGATGGGTATCAAAAATTTCCATTAATTTTAACGAATGATCTTTGAAGTTTAGAGTACTTTCGTGGATTGGATTCGCATTACTTTATAAAATAAGCATATGGCGACGTGTAGGTAATAAGAGTCGTTTTAAGGGCTTACTTTGTGCATGTAATTTCCCTCTTGTTGTTTTGTATTTGTCCAGGTGAAACGAGAAGTGTGCCCTTTGGTTCAATCTGCTGGAGTTTCCTCTTCCTTTTGTAAATTTAAGGGCTTTTCTCAAGTAAAGTAGTCCACAAATTTTCCGGTTCACAATTTGTTGCCAAACACAATGCTCGTGGCGAAGGTTTATTAGTATATTATCTGTCCACCACACCTTTCCTCCTCTTATGTTTTCTTTGTATGCAGTCGTAATAATTATTTGTTTTATGATTATATTATTCTTTTGTTACACTTTGAATTGAGTTTGTACTACTGACTGAGAGTAAAATCTACAACACAGTTTACAATAAAGTTTGTTTAAATGATGACAGGACAGGTGAACATTAAATGTCACATTTTCTTTCGTTAGTAAACATATTATGTGAAAACAATAGCATATATAGCAAGTGACACTAATGGACAAAGGATTATCCACTAAATTTCATTTCCTGTTTCCTCCCTTTGATTTTTGTTAGCATACAAGTACCTATGATTATACGTAGATATCCACGCCGGTAAAAGTATAATAATATGTGCACATAAATTATTAGGCTATGAGAGAATGAGTCACTTATATATGTACACAAGTAGGTATTGTGTATATGTTTACTTGATACAATTACTTACACTTTCAGTGTTCAATGTTGGCTTAAAGTTTATTAGAGAAGTGTGCCACGATTAAATATTTGATACCTTATGTAAAACAATACTTTTAAAAACAATTATGTTTCACTATTATTATTTATTTGCCTTGAATTACTGCAACACGTTTATTATTTTAGTCCAAAAATTGTGGATAATGTTTTATATTTTAAGCCCAATTGCTGTAAATTGTAAACTAAATGCATATACAGATTGCGTAACTTTGAGAGATAAGTATTTATAAGTGGATTAGATAAGTTTGGGGTTAGGGTTAACTTTTTTGGGAATAGCCGGTATGGAATAAGTTGCAGGGAGCGTGTTTTATATTTCTGAGTGAGAGTGAGACAAAGATGTTCTCAGACGAAACTCGAAACCCTAACTGACTCATGGCAAGAGGGAAGCGAGTTGACTACTCCTCTAAAGAAAAGTAACCAGCAACATACGTAACGCACACCAACTAAAGATCTCCACATCGGACTTGCTTCTTCGGCATGAAAGATCCATCGCAAACATATCTTCTAAATATATACTCTCTTCATTTACAGGCTACACCGTTTGTTTCAAACGTTGTACAGAAAGTTTTTGGTTAGTCTTTTCAGAAAATGTTCAGAATTGGTATCAAATGGACAAGAGTGTGAGGGTGGCAGAAAGAAGTAAATAAAGTTTGGTTTCTCGGTAAAAACACTTTAGCCTCAAAATGATTTTGGTTGGTGTTGTTGGTGTTGCATTTCAGCAGAATTGTATTGCTTCACTTGCATTCAGTTTCAGTGAAGTAAAAATGTCAAAAGAGCAAGTACACAATTTAACCATTTGACTTTACACCCTTATAACTAAATTATTTTTATCTAATTAACCAACTGTTTTTCTTATTAAGTCGAATTAGCACATTATGCGTGTTCACGTTTCGACGTTGTGTTTGTGTGTCTGCATGAGAAAGGTTGGAATTTGTAATAAAATTTGCGTGTAGATGCGTGTTTTTGATGAGAATTTCAGTGTTCATCTCCATTACAAAAACTGCACCCTTTTAAGGTTTTATCTTTGGTTTTAAGAAGAAATCTTTTATGTAAGCTTCTAAAGCCTTAGATTTACTCTTTCTCCCCCTCGGACTCTGAGGGTTTTAGTCTTTTGTTCTACTGAAGAGTTTAGCACAAGGCTTCAAACAGAATCGTTCATATAGCCCCTTGTTTTGTCATTGTCTTAGGCTTAAGCCGAAGAAATAAATAAATTGGAGTTGTGTGACTTGAAATATCTGTAAATGTTCGGGGGCATTTCTTGAATTCCTAGAATACTCTTCAAGGTTTACAACTATACAACGAATATTTCTTCATCTCACAAATATCTCAAGAAACAATTCCAAGAAGAGTAAAAGTGCACCACTGCAAAACAGCTCAATGAAACGTAACGTAACGCATTTATGGCCGAGAAAAGAATTTTGGTAAATTAAGAAATTTCTCTAGATTCTAAGAAACATTATGACAGGAGCAAATTGGATTTATAAGGCTCTAGACAGCAATGAAATGAAATATATGCCAAAGTTATATGTTCCATCAAGAGAAGAAGAGTTGAGAAGATGAACGGAGTGAGAAAAGGATTTTATTTGTTTGCAAATTACACTGCAAATTGTTCCCATAAATTGTGACCAAAAGATGTAAACAGAATAACCAGACTGTGAAAATGAGAAAGAAGGCGAATGGCTCAAAGTAATGACACAGTTCACACCCGAAATGGTTAAAGCTTGTGCTAAGTATGTTGACTAAAGATATCACAAATTTCTTAGTGAATCCAAGTAGCCATAAGCGTCAAATCTCTGGGTGGAACGTGTAACTTTTTAATATCAATGGATTACCATTAATGAGATGAGACAATTGCAATTTAGAACCGCAGCCTTCGTTAATTAATTTAACCCTGTTTTATTTATAAAATATTAATGGCGTATCCCTATTTGTCTGTATATCTAGTACCCTTGTAATCCGACAAATTTATTGCTTGACCCATGCTATGAGACAAAATTGTTACCATTATGCTAGTCTCATTTCGTCGGTAAATTACAAAGTACCCTTTGTAGTAACTCTTCTTGAGGTCCTATGTAAATATAGCTACTTAAATGGATTGGATTACATTCTTCTTTGCTGACAAGAATGCAATACGCAAAATATGCATCTACGCATAACGATTAAGGATTTATTTCATTTCCATTTCATGCTAAAGAAAAAAACTCAATTCATCCATCAAATCTCTTACCCTTTGGTATTTTACTTTTAGAATCTCCACCCATCTAATATTTTCTCTCAAGAGTCCAAATGAATTTATTCAACCTCAACCTCCAAAAGGAAAACAGATGCAAGAAGCCTTCCACCACAAAAATACAAATTCATATCATTCTTTCTTTACAGGATCAACTCCAGCTGAGCCATCTCCTTTCCTACTACTGCCCTCCTTATTATGCAGATGGATGGATGAGAACGAGCTTTTCTCACATTTCATTTCATTGGAGATGACAGATGAAGGTAATTTGTGGTGGAAGAAAAACAAAAGTGGGTCCAAGAAGAAATTCATGCTTCGCTTTTAAAATATTGCATCCTATATTCGTTTCAGTGCAGTTGCAATAATAATAATAATATATTGCACAGCAAGCATTTGCTCGAAAATCGGTTCAGCAAACAACTCTCAATAAAACCAAAGACCCAAAAACCAATATAGACAAATGGATGGCCATAATATTTTAACTTGAAATTTTATTGCAATAGGCTTGTAGATACTTCCGTAATTGGTTTCGATTTCACCAAGCACTAAAATCTTAAATTTCTTGGGAAAAATTCGAGATAACTGCGAGATATGAGAGAAAATCCAAAATTTGTTTTATTGGGAAGATTTTATGTTTCCATCAAACCCAAAATTTGGTCTCAAGGTTAAAATCAGTAGTTCAATGATTATGATTTAAATATTAACAAAATTCCTTGAAACGAAATAACAAAACGTAAAATTTTATTTGATTAGCTTTCTTGACTTTGCCTGTTTTGAACGATTATGTTTTACGATCCTCAAATCAAGTGGGGAGAAAAAATGAATAGTTATTATAAGAACTAGATTTATCGGAACTATAATGTTTTGCCTATATAGTAGGACTAAAATAAAGCCCATAAAATAAAAATTAAATGACCAAACGACAAGTTGAGGCATTATCAGTTCTTAACATGATGCATAGTAAAATAAGTGAAAAAGCAGCTGCGGGTTGAGAAAATGGAAATTTTTAAGATGAGAGTAATAAATGATGATTTACTGTCCGTAGTTAAAGAATGTACGATAAAGTAAAATTCTCAAGTCGAGGAATTCTTGACAAGGATATCGAATGATTTTCTGCAATTATTTCTTTGTTTGAACACAAAGTTGATGACAAAAATATGTTTAATGTTTATTCCATGTAAATTTTCCAAATTTTATGGCAAATTTAAAATGTGAAACGTAAAATAAAATGGGTAATAAATAAATGGTTTAAAAGTAGTTTGCAAGTTTAATCTTCTCTTAACATGATAAATATGTATTGTCAATTAAAATCCTTAATTTATACTTTCAACTAGACAGCTACATACCAAAACTGTTGGATTTGAAAAATGTGGTTTTCAGTTGGCATTCTACTTCAATGGATCATTTGTCATATTTGTTCCTAGTTTTTACCTTGACTTGGACAATAATTATTATTCAATGTATATTTATGAGCTTTAAACTTTTGCTACTGTAATGTAAATATAATTAATACGGCTAAATGTTTGTTAGAGTTATGTAACTTTTTAAATGTAGTCGTCCAAGAAATTTTTATTTTATGAACTGTAGTGATTTCATCCTCGCAATTTTATTATTGCTGTTCTACTTTCGAGCATTAAATGTGAGGGATTGAAGGCTATCAGGGGTCAATTTTATTTTCAATATAAAGTGTCACAATTCACTTGAGTCATTGTAATATAATTCGACAGAACATTGATTTACAACTTTGCAACAAGTCAAATGTCGGACCTTTGATCCTCAACTAAATATTTACAAGTAACCAGTTTTTTTATTACAATTGACTGCTCCCTTGTGTATACATTTTGTCCCGTTATCATGTAATTTAATTAAAGCCAAGCCAAGTTTGATAAAGCTACTGAATACTAGACTTGTGACAAATTTAAATATTACATAAAATCCCAGTGACCAACTTTTTTTGTCAACAACAAAATTGCAAAAAGGTTAATTTATAATGTTGAAAACCACAAAATCGCATATCGGTATTTCATACTTTAGTGTTTCTGCTCTATTAGCTGTCAATATTTATATTTTAAATCATACTGCAAAACTGCAATGAGAAGTTCTTATTAGGAACTCTAATGAAACAAACAAACGTTTAACAATTTCATAAACCAGCAACAATCAAGTTGGTGCACCCTATGCGCAAGGAATGAAACTGTTGCGTCAAGAGTACTAACAACTGTTGAGATGTAGCAGTTCTGTGTACCATTCTCTTTGTTGTTTACAACAATGCAATGAAACTTTTCTCGTTTCCTTTGCAATAATTATTGACTTTGTTTCGCTCTTAAGAAGCCTGTCTGTCTTGTTTGTTCTGTGACAAATCATCCTTCATTTAAGTCACTAACTTTCAATAAAAAAACGCCTTACAATTAATTATGAATTTGCACTTTTCTTCTGCTTCATTTACTTTAAAATCGTTTAACCTTAATGTGTCAATCATATTTCGACCAAAAAATCAATTAATTGGCTCATCAAATCAACTTTTCTTTCTATCAGATTCGTCATCCTTTAATTCTAGATGTGCACAAATATTTAAATGTCAAATTAATAGATGATCTTTATACAAAATTAAAACTTTCAAAATTTACGAAATCAACAGTTAGCCATTCATTTGTGTTTTCTAATAAATTAAAATAACAAAAATGTTTTTTTCTTTAATACTACAAATAAATGCAGGAATGTTGACAAACTAAAACAATCCATGTGTAACTGATTATGAGAAATTGTTCTCACTCATGCTTGCAGCTATATATTTTTACGAATAAAAATTCAGTTTCTAGAATTTTCTTTGCAAATTAGAGTTGATTGATGCATTGTGACTAATCCAGATCATATAAAATATTTGCGCATCCAAAAGCATTTATTATACAATTCATCCATCATCGTCATCTTTAAACTTTTCAGCTCAATTTCCTTCTGTATTGTTACTCGCTCTGTTTGCTGCTACATTATTAGTCTTTGAAAGTGTCAATATTTAGCACTACAATTCTAACGTGATTTCCTCTATCTATTATTCATTTAAAACTTTTAACTAGTAAACACTGTTCATCGTGATCCATTTGCAATGAGAGGTTGGATGAAATCCTAAGTCTTGTCGTGACTAAATCTGATGATTGATTGATTGTTTTAATGTTTGTTTAATCTTTCTAATCATGTCACGGTCAAGCACGACTTAACATTTTTTGCAAATATAAATTAAAGGCTTGAATTTATTTTGGAGAAAAAGTGCAATAGACTTGCATACTTAAACACACAGCATAGGAAGTCTTTAAGGAATGCTAAATACACATAATGTAATGTAATGTGATGGCTAATTAGCGTTTGACATTTGTGAACAAAGTTCAACAAAGATCATTTTGGTCCATACTAGTCATGCAAGCAATAAAAATGCAAAGGTTTGTAACAATTACAAGCATTGTAAATTATTGTATTTACGTATTTTCAGTACTCACCCGAAATTTTGGTAAATATTTCAATCCTATTGCAGGCTGACTTCGGTTACTCTGAAAATACAAGTAACAAATAGTTTATTTATATATTTATTTCGTACCTTTGTGACAAATGAACACATTGACCATGTCGTGTTAAAATTGCAAATTGACTGCAGGGTCATTCGTTTGTGGTTATTAAAACAAAAGTAGAAGTGAATATAAATTATGGCTTTCAGCAAAACATTTAAATATGTTTGAAATGATCAACTCAAGGGCTTCTTCCACTTTCATATGTATATACTGCATAGTGCATGCATGTATATTAATAAATGTTATACAAATGCACACTTAATTTCATATGTTACATGAACAAATTTTACCTGCTTCTGGCAATGCGATAATAATAATAATAATATGCGTGTTACTGCTTTTCATTCATCACTCGTTCATATTTGAAACAAGATGTTGGGCCTCACCTTTTATGCGTACATTTTTTTTGTCGCGCTATTATGTCATGCAGAATGTTGTCTATACTTGTTTTAATTAATTACACACTGGCCAAAAAATGCATGCCTTGGAATTTATTTTTGAATGGGTGGGTTCCTCAAATCAATATATATATGTACATGCTACTTCTTAAATTAATATATTCAAGGAAATCGACATATGAGGAAGGGAAAGTGTTTGTTTTGTTTTTCACATTTTGCCCTCTACGGTGAATATGGTTTGAGGTAGCATTCAAGTTTGGTTACATGTCCAATTCCCTAATTATTACATAATTCCATTTCAAATATGAGTGAGTGATTTGCTTGTCATTGTATATTTTGGCGACGGAATAATGACAAAAAATATCAAAACATGTCCACTAAAATGTTGCTTAAACTTTGAGGACAATACTGTAGTAAATTGTGCCTATTTACGCTTAAAAGGTAAAGAAGAAATCAAATAAACTAAGCAGATGTGTAGCATAATTCAATTATTACTAAATACATATTTCCTGGTTTGGCGACTATTTATATGCTTTTTCCATTTCTTCTGATTAGTAGTGATTAGCCATTTATGTAGCTTTGATAAACGGATGGATATATTTTGATACTTGCTTTTTAATTTCTCCATAAATTCACGATAAGCTTGAGGCGTAGCTTAAATATTTTTGTACAACTATAATTTTGCATAAGTTCTAAATCACATCACAACAAAAGAGGAATTACTGCATAATTCTTTAAGAATGAAAGTGAAATTTCACACGTCAGATCACAAATCTCTTTCTGCTTTTCAATCTATATAGATTCAACATGCGTTTGACCGATTATGCATAAAATGCAAAAAACTATCCCACGTGGTGGTTCTAACAAGTTAATGCATGTAATCAATTCTTTCAACATGCAAACCCGAAGATTGGAAATTTTTCAAATTTAAAAAAAAAATGAAAAAGTCTTTTTCCCGCAGTGTGAAATATTTGGCCACATCAACAAACCACAACATTGAAAAGTTAAAATCTTTATCAGCAATTTCAGCATCACTCACATCCATCAGAATTTTCGAATTATACACTGACAAGCTGACTCACGATTTTTATTTTATTCAATACCGGTAGTTTTTCCCTTCTTAAGTGTAGATCATTCTCTCATGTTTTTTGGACAATCAAAGTGAGATTCAACAATTATTGCACACCTCACTAACTCAAATATACAATCACCAACTGACCAGACAACTAACTGCCTTATTTTGACATGAAACACGTATTGCATGTTTTGTTATGTACCCATTTTGATTTTGCATTAATTTTACTTTTATTATGCTTCTGCTCTAAAACTTTCATTCATTGTGCTGCATTGTTGTGCATAAATCTCCTTGTCAAGCCTGCTCTTTGGCTAGATAAATAATTTGGTGGAAAAAAGAAGAAGGTGCAGAGCTACTTAATGATTTTATAATCATTGTCATTATTCCCAATTAATTTGCATGAGTTATAAAAGATCTCCTCCAAAGTTTCTCCTTTTGGAGATGCATGGCTATGTAAGTTACATAATGTAACTACATTATTTTTGAATTTTCATGCAATTTGTGTAACAAGAGTGTTAAATACAATAACAAATGAAGTTAAAACTTACCTTTCCTAAACCTCTGAGCGGAGCAGATTTTAAAGCTCCCAATGCATGTATTTTGTATTCCCTTTCTAGCTGTTCAGTTTGTGCTTGAATCCGTCTGAAATTAAAACAAATGAGATTAATTATTACTAATAAAGAAAAAGATAACATATGTTGAATATGCTTTTTGCAGTAGTAAATTATTAATTGCCTTTTATTATGACCATTTTTAGGTACTCTAAAAACAAATTGATCAAACGAATATCTTCTTGTACTGATATAAATAATATTAATTCATTTCATATATTGCTTATCTCCAATCCATCATGTTTATATTGCATGCGTTGTATGCCAAGTTGATTTTGAAGTGAACACTTTTCCTTTCATTTCCGTCCGCTGGCATTTCGGCATCTTGAATTAAAACGATTGGTGTTATATAATAATAAATACAACGGATTTGCATTCGTGCCGTTTTCTCGAGTGTCGTGATTTTGTATGACATAGACAAGCCCCAAAGGCTCGGGCATGTAAATTGCAAATTAGCAAAGGAATGAATGTTTTTGTCTTGTCAATGAAAAAATGCGATTAGGAGTAATTTTTTTTGTAAAATAGGCAGACCTTTAATTATCCTCTGTCGTTAACCAAATCTACAGAAATTGCGCAACTTTTCATAATTTTTAATTAGCTATTCCTTGATTACATTTAGCTGCAAATTGAACTTGTCGAGTTAAACCATTGATTAGCAAAGAGGTATTAAATTACAATTTAGAAGGATATGTCCACTGCCGATTAATATTGGACTGTCATTATCATCTTTATAATCATACAGAGCTATCAATGTCATACTTGGATAGCTTGCATTCTATTGAATAATATTATACGAATTCTCATGAATCTCTCTTCAAGTATTCTTTTTGGGCACGTATAAAATTATATTGTAACTAATTATGTTTTATAGCGATTTAAATCTGTTGAAATGAACATGCATGCAAAACTTCTTCAATTGACTTCGTAAAAGGCAAAAACATTTTAAGAAGATGACACAAAGACCCTTGAAAAGTTAAAAGGTTTTATTACTATTTAAGACGACTACTTAAATATAATCTTTCAATTCCTTCTTATCCTCTACAAGGTCGTAGATTAATTTATTTGTGGGCTTGCATTATATTAAAATTGCAATTTAATTCACTTACGAGATTGCTAATATAAGTTCAAATTGTTGAACTTCGTGTTCTTCCCGTTTCTCATTGTCGCTTTCAATAATCAAACTTTGGCTGGATGATTCCAATTCTCCTTGAAGTTGAGCTAATTTCCGCAATTCTGCTTCAAGTAAAAGGTTGGTCACCTGAAAATAGTTACATTAATACATTAGTGAAAAAACGTTTCATTGTTTTAAGCTTCATTTTTTCAAGCAATAAATTTTCTACTTGTTCAAAGGAGTGACAAAACAATGCTCATTTTAAGTCCACGGTATATATAATTTATCAAGTTAAATTAGCGTTAGTAAAATAGACATTTAAATTTGCATTTTAATAATAATAAGTCATTATCTGTTACATTAATGTGGTTCTCGCCTACTACATGAGTTAACTGCTTCATTCATACGGGTTCTTAATTCCTTGTTGGGATCTTTTATATTTGTCTTAAATTACTCATTAAATGTTAACTTATTCAAATTTTCCTCTTTAATGTCATATTTTATACGATAATAAAATTTGAAGAGTCAGTGACAAAAAATAATAAAATTTTTCAACCATGAAAATTATAGCCTCAGAAACTCAAGCCACGCCATTCAATGCCAAAAGACTAACCCAAATTTGACTCTTCTCCTTATGCTCTGCCGGTTTTTGCATTTTTCTTTGCCCATTGTGGTTTTGTTATTAGCCTTTGTTTGTCTTGTTTATATATCAAGAGATTATTCAAAATTAAAATTGATATTTTCGTTGGAATCCGCTATGTTCTATTTTCATGTGGTTTCAACATACGTATCACTATATAGGTACATGTGGATTTATTTAATATCGGATCGGATTGGATGAACAATGGTGTCAGTCGTCATAAAGAAGCTTGTTTTTTTACGGGAAGGACAATAAATGCTCCGTTGAGTTTTGGTAATAAATTTAAGCGAGTCTTTTATAATAATAAAATCAAGATTGATCTTCAAAAGCAGTTCACAAATGAATTTATATATTTAATATATTCACTGTAGAATTAAAAATGGGCAGTGAACTACCGGCTCATGCAAAAGTGAAATTTCAACCGATGACAACCTACTTATTAGGAAGCAAAAAATAAAACCTCAGATTTAAGTATAAGTAAAGCAGATTACCCATAACTTAAGGTCAATGCTAATTATTTCTACTATTCACTTTCTTCAAATTCTTTGCAATTCTATATTATATTTAATGCAGAAATTAAAGAACGGCTTAAAGCTTTGAAGAGAATTGGTATGAAAGTAAAAACTGGCTACACTTGTGTGACCTTAAATTTTTTTGTATCTGGGCATTCACATTAAATTTTGAATTGGTTGAAAATTAGGCGTAATTTGATACCAGAAGAAGACCATTATAATAGGCCATGTCATGCGTGCCACAGTTGCAAATACTTGACTTATGTGTTTTCAGAGAAGGTTCAGATTCTATGCAGCTTTCTTTGTATCAAATCAAATCTCATTTAATTGCTAGTTTCGTGAACTCAAAATAAACAAAGTTTTTTTTTGACATTAGGCCAAATCAAAACATAATTTACAATCTACCACAAAATAATTTTGTTCTCAATCCGACAAGTTTTCACTATCACAAACAATTTTCTGACCATATAAGGAAAGAAGAATCAGCTTGAGATAGAACATAACACTAGAGAGAAGATAATAACCAAATGGAGCTAATTAACTTGAGCAAATTTTTGATCTGATATACAAAACTGACATTTGAAATCTAGGATTTGACATTATTATTTTTTTTTGTATAAATGGTTTGGTTTCATTTTCTTTTGTTAAATAGTTCTATTTGGTTGGGATTCCTAATTTTGCTTTGCTTAAGAAAACAAAAATGATGATTTAGTTTGATTTGATGTGAATTTAATTCATTTCTGATACCTATAAATATGCTCCATTGTTAATTATTGTATTTATGTTTTGATAAATCGTCTTAATGCAGACTTGAAATCGTTTAGTTTGAGATGACCGACATGCTTATCGAGTGGATAATCTTTTATTATGCCACTTAGTTATAAGCTCATCATTCGTGATAAATGCCATTTGCAAGCGATATTGTAGCACAAATACCTCACTTTTTATTTTCATAAGCGTATTGTTATAAATGTTTCTTTAACTGATCATGAAAATATTTCTCACCTCCAATTGTACTCCGAATAAATCCCTTGGCTTGTAGGGTCCTTTGTTATTTCCCCCCATTTCCCCCACAACTCTCATGTTTTCTTTCTTCTCATTATTTGAGTCCTTGTCACTTGAGTAGTTAACGCTGATGTATTTTTTATTGTAACTTGAATTACTGTCTGATGTGCTAATACTAATGCTACACATTGAATTCTCTGATTCGTCTGATGTCGAAGACATTTTAAATGTTGCAAAATTTTTCGTTTAAAGTCTTTTTTGCTGAAATAAAATTTCTGTAGCGTGGAACAGTAATCACTCTCTTGGATTGTTAATTTATTATTGGTTTACCCAAAATGTTAAATGCGAATGTTAAACACAGTTACAAAAACTTATAAGATTATTGACTTTGTGTGAATTTGCATAGAAAAATAACGCAAGTAAAACGCAATCAACATTAAACAAAAACTGTAGCAGTATATAGTTTGTTCATTCAGTATAGAGTTTATTTTATGCACTTGTATATTTTAACAGTCTACTAATTCACTCCATAAACGAAGCAGGTAGCTGAGTTAACTAATTTGGTTTGTTCATTTGAATCTATATTGCGACAGAGGATCCTTTAAAAAACACAAGGAAATGAGACACAAAAGCAGGTTCACTCCTTGGGCAGTTCTTTTAATTCATTTGTTTTAAAGGAATGTAAATTTTATTGTAAAGAGCAATTATCCTTGCTCCAGTTTAAGCTCTGGTTTATTTTAGGCCGTAGTTAAATTTCGAAATTTATTCAAATAAGCAATAAGAAAACTGTTTTATGATATTTTCATAACGTCTTCTGCACTTTCCTTGAACTTTATTTTATGGAGTTGCATGTAGAAGGAAAATCGAGTAGAATTGGACTGAAATTGCGTCGATCTCACAAAGTCCAAGCTTACTTAGCCTTCTTCTTCCCAAGTTTTATTTTGAGCTCGCATCCAGTGTCCAAAGGTATTATTCTATTTTTTAATCGGCTGTTGTGGTTGGCTAAACTTACGTCATTATGGGCATTGTATTTTCCATGATATTTTTCCTCAGCATTTTCCCACAATTAAAACTTGTACGAGTCCATTGGATGGAAGTAGCAGATAGCTTATTAAATTGACAATGAGATTGTTCGTGCTTGGCGTTACTTGGATTAAGATTTTCCCATGATGATGATTCACCCGAGTTTCTTCAAGTGCATTAACTGGACAAACAGAAGCAGTCTCACTTTCAAAGCTGAAAGTTTCAACACTGAACTTAACCACAATTCTGAGAATTTAATATTAGAATTTATATATCTAAAATAAAGATCCGGTATCAGTTTTTTCCGTTCTGTCCTTCTTGAATGAATGTTGTAACAGCACTGGTTGATTTTTTGAGATGCCTAAAATGCAACATGAAATGCAATTTCAACATAACACTGTATTTTTTAAACCCGAGTCGTTGTCTGTCTTTAAGTCATTCCCTCATTACCACACTAAAAGTTTTATGATGATCCACCTTTTATTTTATCTTTTTCTCTTACGTAACACTTTATAAGGATGGAGAGCCAAGAAGGGAAGTGCAACTCAAGTCGAAGCACATGTTCACTTTTTCAAACGACTGAAACAAGTAAACATTTTGTTGTACACCATATCGGTTTATTTGGGTCCCATTCTTTGACGACGAATGAATGATATGATTACCAAACTTGTGAAATGACGAGACTAGACGAGGAGGGGGATGTTTTTATTTTGTTTGTCACGCTTCTTTAGCCAACCCAGGCACAAGGGTTCACTTCACATAATGCTAATATTCCATATGAATCCAGTTTTATTCATTGGGCTAAATTGGAGGGACCCTTAAGCCACCAAACAAACGGAAAACCTGTGATCACCACCAGCATCATCATCTGCAAACGAACAAAAGGTAGGTAAGGGTTAAAGCTAATCATGTATCCACTCACTACATAATAGTCTATCGTAATGTCCATAAGGGAAACTGGAAAGTAAGTAACGGATGGCTTTGAAATATTATGCAACAACATTACAGAGGAAAATATCAGTCAGTGGGTTAATGGACTACGAGATACACAATACAATGAATACCGGTATTGGAAGTAGTCCCGGTGTGTAGTAAAAATTTTCATGTCATTTCCCTTTCATTTGACTGGATAAATAGAGACCGTTAGTTTAGTAGCCAACAATAAATTGCCCTTATGGTCCGTTAGCTTTTCCCTTACAAGTTTCAGTAACAATTATTGCCTTTCTCGGTTTTGTTTAGGTTTTTGGATTTTTTGAGGTAATTCTGATGTTTTTATTTGTGCCGTGCGTGGTTGGATGCCAAACGATTGAATGGATTTTCATTCAGGTTGATTTGTATTTGTATAGATGAAGGGTGGGTCAGGTGTGTTGTTAAATTTGACGAACTTGAAGGGGATGAAATGAAAAAGTTTGTCTCATTGTCCCTTTGCTTTGATGTTTTAATGACTGAAAACCGTAAAATAGGGAAAATCCGGATAAATTTTTATTGCATTTTACCTGAAGCATTTTGTCTCATTGTGTCTATATGATAATCTATATATTGTTGCATTTTAAAGAGTCGTTATCCATGGCCAAGTTTTGGCTTTGCATTGCATTTTAGAATTTTACTTTTTCAAAATTCTTTCCTCTTTACCTACTTTTCCATATTTGAATGAAAGCCATTAAACGTTCCGTATTTGGAAGCACACTACGCTTTTTGAACATGGAACAGGAGTACTTAATTTTTCATTATTTATTTGAAACAAGATCTTACGGTAGCAAAAAATACCCTCTTTGAAAATCTGACTGAGAGAAAAATGCAGACAACTTTTCCATACAAGGTTCTTATTAAAATTAATGAATGATATAAAACACGTTGGAATAAGACGAATTTTGAGGATATACCTTCCTTTTGGAGTCAAAGTAAAATTGGAACGTGCCACTGCATATAAACGCACGTTTTAATTACAATAAAAAGAAAGGAATGTAAAGAGAACCCTTCTGAAAATGACGAAGGAGTCCAAAGCAAGCAATTTCTCATATTTGACTTTTCTCATCTATTAAGTATTCGGTTCAGGTTCAACAAGGACTTTTTCTGCAGACATTTTATGAATGGACTTTTTAATACACAAAAATAAACGAGTTTTGGACATCCCATAAATTAATGCAACACTTGGAATACGGAACAGAAAGGAACACAATAAAATGTATTATCTATTTTCATTACACACAAAGATGTTCAAAAGCCTCACATCCTTTTCTTTGTATTTTATTTTTAGCAATTACAAACACTATGTAATTAAAGAGTAAAATGATTAGATGAAAATATAAGAACCTCCACCTTTGCTAACAAAAGAAATGTATAAACTCTAAGGACCGGATGCTCTCTGTTCAGTTCTCATGCATCCTTTTCCAGTTGCAAAGCTGCGGTGCGTGATCCAAAATAAGCAGGCTTTGGTGCTTGAATTGACTTTTTTACAGTCTCCAGAATATCGTTGTGAAATATTGAGACAAATGTTGCAGTTGTTTTGTAATCATTGTAACAATGTGACAATCCAAAATGTCGGGATATTGTGTTATGCATAAATGTTTTCATCAATTATGTGTAATCAAAGAGTATGCAAATCTATTAATTAAATAATACAACAAAGGTTTCTTACTTTTCATAGTTTCCAAAATTTTCCATCAAAGTGCACAAAAGTGCATGTTGCATGCAGCAATTTATTATGTTATATTAATATCCACTTTAATTCCACAAATAACAATTACCAAAAAGGGTCTTGTCTTGATGTCAAGATTTGATCAAGTGGAGGACCGATGTCCTTACTCACAGATTTATTTATTTCAGACCTGCACTTGAGGCAAACTGCAAAAGACTAAACGAGATGCCACAACAGCAAATCTTTCTCGCTCTCCTCTTGCTACAAAATCTCAAGTTGTTCAATGCTTAGACCAAACCAAATGTCAGGTAAAAAGAAAAATAAATGAAATTTGAGAAAAGGAAAGGAACACGTAACCCCACACAAACACGTAACAAAAAATGCTACTCTACTCTAAACTAGTCTAAACACAGGGCTACATATATTTGCAAATGAAATGTTTATGACATTTTACAACATAATAAAAGAATAAAAATATAATTAGGGGATGCATAATATGTGCATAAACTGCATCCCATTCGGGTTGTTTTACTCGAAAGATACAAAATTACAAATCATCTTAGTTACTGGATATTTGGAAGTTTCTCATATCCCAATTTTTTGCAATTACCAATTTATGAAAAACGATGTTAATGTAAAATGAGTGCACCAAGAAGATCTAAACATCACCAAAATTCGGATGCTCATGAAGAACACGAAAATGCTCGTAGCAAAAAATCGTTATCTCGTCGTTCATCTCATCATGGAGCTGAAGAGGACGAAGATCCTCGTCACCACCCACGCAAAAGTCATGATCACCGAAAATCAGCCTCAGACCATAGAAAATCAAGGAAGCTAACCCATCGTCCTTTGGAGCATTCAGGTTCGGAAGCAACAGAACATTCTCATCATAATTCAGAAGAAAATTTACATCATCCGAACCATCCAAGAAAGTCTAGAAAATCTAGGAAGTCATTAGCATCTCATCCCCATATTATTCATCCTCATCTTGATATTGATCATAGCCACGATGACCACAACGATCATTTAAAAGGCCCTCATCCTCCTCAACATGCTCGTAAATCTCTTGCCGTAGGACGCAAATCCTTTGCAGCAAGTTCTCACAGAAAATTATCAACAGCCCCAATTGAGCCTGTGTCGGATCGTTTAAGAAGAAGCGTGGAAATATTCAAGGAGTTGTATACTCAATACCCCAACATGAAACAAACACTTGAGAGCAATGATAGTCTCATGTCCGAGTTTATTGCACATCCAAATCTTGCAGACGTAAATATTTTAAGATTAAAGTCATAACATTTTAATTATTTGGATTTATTCATTTCCTGATCTGTAGGAAGTTTCAAAAAACAAATTTTTGGCTCAGAAAATTTTAAAGGATCCCGATGGTTTCCAAAAAATGATAACACGCAAGAGTGTAACAAGCATATCGAAAGCCTCGTTTCTTCAGCCGCAATCTTCTTCCATGTCTCGCATATCATCACATAGTGTTGCTGGGAATGAAAGTTTTAGTATCCCAATATCCCAAAGCCCATCAGTGTCAACTATGGCGTCAGTACCTTCGACAACTCCAAGCCATTCCAGTTCCATCCAGGGAGAAAGTTTGAAGTTACTACAGTCTTCTAGAACTTCTCATTCGCATCCAGAATCCGACGCGTCACATGCTAATGATGGTATACCTTTGTATTCTTTCCTAAAATTGAATTTTTTTAAAGTTACATTCTGCTAGCTCAGAAGAAAAGGCAAAGCGTGGTCACTCCTTATATAGATTTTGTTCCTGACAATTCTACAATAGAAATGGTAAAGCAGTGTCAGTATCCCTTTGATTGTAAGTATGCACACAACTTGAATGCGTAAATATAACGTAAAATTTGAATGTTTTCTAGCAAAAATAGAAAATGATACTCCTATTGCAATTATAAGACATCTTGCGCACACCTCGTATCTTCATTTACATCGTCATATTGAAAAAGAAGAGCCAGCAGGTACTTAATTGAAAATCGTTGAGAGTATTTATTTTCAGTCTGTTTTTGATATATTTCCATAAAGTTTCATGCATTTCTCAAGAGACTGGCAATTACTTTGAGATCATGACTCAAGACGGAGTAAAGGTATATAAAGCGGAAGATGCACCTCCAGCTTGTCTTAATATGGGAAGCTGTAAGGGATTTCAATTGATATTATTTGCATGGGAATTTCCGGATGACGGAGTCGCGATTATGAGGAAGGTTTTTAGTTTTAGTTCAAAAATTGTAAGACGCTGTTTAAATATTATGCTACACAGATACAAAACCCACAATAATATTGGTATTTTTCCTGGAATTGTATAGAAAGTTGAAATTTTCTGCCCAGCCACCCGTCGTATTGGGTTTGTGACACAGAAATCCGAAGGCTCACAAATGTCCACTTTCACCATCCATGATTCAAGCAATGAAGAGATTATTCGAGTTAAAACTTGCAAACAAGTATTGGAAAAGAAAGGGAAAATATGCGATTTTGAATTTGTATTGACTGACGACAAAAAGACGCTTTGTTCAAGAGTAGTTGCATCTTGGGTACACAATATTGATGATGATGAATCTTCTCATGAAAACTTTGCATACGAAATCAAATTTCCGAAACAATTGAATTGTCACACTAAGCTTTTGATTATCACAGCTTGGATTCTTATAGTAATATTTAATTACACTTTTACAACAGTGGTAAACGAGTTCAGGCTAAATAAGTATTTTTATTGATTTATTTTTCAGTATAAACTATATTTTGAAAAATCAGTGATGAAACAAGTGAGGACAAGATTACAAGACAAAGATAGCAGGAAGGTTAAATTTGACACGTAAAAATATTGTTAATGGTAGTCACTTATTGTTACACTATGTTTTGTTTTTGAATTGATTGTTTCGTAATATTAGCATATGTGTAACAAAAATTTTGATTGTAAAATATAAACTGCCTGTGCTCTCTTAAACACATTTCGATACATTCATCTAAATATATTTAGTCATTACATTAAGGACACCGTTTGTGAAGGGATTAAAGGACTAAAAATGACCGCAGAGAGTGAGTCACAGTCTGCTTGTCTCCGTCAGTCATTTGTCCCATATATCTCTTCTCTTGACGATGAATTTACACTAAATTATGTTTATTTTATCGATCTTGTTATCGCCTGATATTAATTAAATGCTTACTATCCATCATGTTTCTAAATGTTGATCTAAAATTAAATCTAAATTAAACAAAAAATACTTGCTGGATTGCATTTTAGTTTTGATTGCAGAGCAAATAGCAATTCAGAGGACATTCCAGGTAAAAACGGAAGATGGAATGCAGGCACAAAGAGAAACGTGGAAAGAAGTGGATTGTGCTTATTTAGCTACCCCTATTTTAAATTAGTTTAGCCAAGGAACATTATTTTCACACAGGCAGTGTGTTTTATAAGGGTAACTTGAAGTCTGTTTCCGCAGGTAAAAACTGAAAGAAAGGTTGTTTCTGTTGTTGATAAATTATTAACTACACTTTTGAAAACTTTGGATCACTTACATTTCAAGCCACATCAAAATTAGTGTATCAGGCAAAGTACATCGCTTTCCGTGAATCTGCGTGCACTTGGATCGCCCTTGTCATCGCATCAGGGGATCGGTCTTCACTTCCTCCACTCAAATGTGACCCTTCTCCACTATAATGTTCCTTGTCCACGAGATGGTAACGAGCTCTAAACGCTACAAGATGTGCATAGTACCTTTTTTTTAAAAAAAAATAATTTAGCAACAAAATAATAAAATTGTTACAAAGTCAAGTGTAAATTAAACAAGAATATTTACGTGGGAGCTGGATATGAAACTGTTCTCGTGCATCTGACATATGTGTGACATAATTGGTATGTTAACCGTTGCAACTCGTCGGCGTCAAAGTTGTTGTCGTCCCACAGAACATGATAATGAGATGGTCTACTTGTTCCCTGAAAATGAATAATTTTCAAAAATAAAATAAAAATAACGGCATTATATTAACCAACTTACTTGAATGCCCTGATGAGAGCAAAGATAAAAATCGAAATCTGTTGGATGAGTGATCCCAACATCAACTAGACAGATGGAAAAGAAAAATGACGTTAAAATATATTTTTCTACTTGATTAAAAATAGGTTTTATTATTGAAATACCTGTCGTTCCTGCAGGAATATTGCCAGATTTTCCAAATTGATCGCTTTCATTTGCACAAAAAAGTCTTGTGTGGTGACGCTTTTGAACGACAATGAAAGTTACGCCTGGCCTGTAGTCGGCTTCAATTTTAATACAAGCTTCACGAATAGCTGTGAGTTCGTGGGAAAGAACCTGCTGAAATTGGGTTTCGGATATTCCAACGCTAGAAAAATAAAAAAAAATGAAATATATTTGTTTTTATAATAAAACTATTATTATTTTCAAAAGCTTACCGATAGAAAATAAGATGATGGGGTTTAAATCCTCCGGTGCTTTTGTAGAAAACAATCAAAAGTTCTTTGACCATTGATGCCATATCTTGAATGAGTTCTTGACGATGTTGTTGAACTCTAACAGTAGCTGCATATCTGGAAGGATGGGCGTCTGTGCTGCCAACGACAGCGGCAATGCTGGGTTTCTTCATATCACCCACTGGATGTGTGACAAAAGTGTAGTTAATAATTTATCAACAACAGAAACAACCTTTCTTTCAGTTTTTACCTGGAGGATGTGTTACATCCGCTCCGAAAAACATTACGGGCTCATTGAAAATTTTAGGTCTGTTACTGGGAAGTAAAATGCAATTTATTCCTCCCAGTTTGACGTTAATTTTCATGCATAAATTGCATAAAGTTTGAATTGATGGTTTGGTAACATTCTGAAAAATGTAAAATGTGTAAAATGGCTTATAACTGTAAAATGTGTTTCTAATTTTTCAGCTAAAATTGGACCAAATTCTCCAAAAGCTTTAAAATATTTGACCGGTCCGAACCCTGCTTTGAACACATTGCGTTGCTAGGCCGAGCACAGTATCTCCCACTCGTTTTACTTCCGCATAAACTGGTGTTTTCCCAGGCAAGATGACGACAACAAGTTGAAGACCGGTGAATGTTGTAGTTAAATATCTAAACATTGGTTCTACTTGATCTTCGCCATTTGCATACTTGCAAAAACATGGTTTCCCAATTATTGGCATTCCAATATCGTTGCTAACTTTTTGCAATTCTTGCGCGTATTGGAGTAAAAAATCCTCACGGCAAGTTCTTTGTGGTGCAAAACATGCAATCGCCCAAATCTTAATTTCCACGCCATGATAAAACTTTTTCCCTCTCATATCCCAAACACCTTGAATTGGCAAAGCTTGTGGCTTATTCTGTGGAAAATTAAAAGATTACTTATTGAAAAGATTTTTTATTTTTATAACTTACCGGTCCACCATATTGAAGTTTTGTCGAAGGCAGAACTCTCCCACGAACTTCCATCATAGAACTACTAATTGCCAGTCCAAATTCTTGAATATATGGATCGTTGTTGAAATTAGCTTTTTTAATCAAATGATTGATTTCCCTTTGTCGATCTGGCGCAGATCTGGCCGTCGCCCTAATCATTGTGGATGTTTGCATATCATTCAGCTTCTTTTTGCAATGCTGACCAGAAACAATGTTACATACTTCCAGGGGCAGATACTAAACAATCAAAATTAATTAATTAGTCAATGTTTTCTCCGCATTATGAAAGGGGGGTCAAAAAATACCGTATGCTTATTTTCTTGTCCAACTTGGAGGCATGGCAAGTAAGGATATCTTAATTTAAGGTTGTATTTATCCAAAAAATATTTTGCAACAGTGCACTCTACGGTTTGGCCACTTTCCAATTGCAGCGGAAAACTTTGCATTTGTGCCGGACGTCTTGTGACATTGCAAACACGATATCTTCTTTTAACATTTCCACAATGGGTAATTTCGATTTTCAATCCTTTTATTTCTTTGCCAAACTTTACTCTAGGGCTGTCGGCAATTGGCTTCGTTATTTCATTGATGTCCCGAATATCTAATATTTCGCACAAAAAGTCCACGACTGGTTGAGCCTTGTAGAATGTTGTGGCAGATACTGCATGTACATATAATTAATATTAGACTAAATTATTCAGCTTCTATTTAAATTACTTTAAAACATCAGTTGTATTTACCGTTAATATTGAGCATCATTTTCCATTGAGAGGGTCTAACGCTTTGATGAAAGCCAAACCATAGGTCTCTGCCACCTCCGAGATGTTGATTTGCCTGTTCATATTCTGGAGGAGAGAAAAAACTTCGACCCACTGGAGTATAAGTCATTGATGGCAAGTAGCGCAATATCACATCCAATGCATCAACAGCTGCGTACGGAACAGTCCTCGCCCTTCCTTCCAACGCTTCTTCTAAGGCATATAATGAGACGCGATCCACCCATTTGATCGTGACATGGAAATCTCTGTCTTTTCCATCTCCAGGTAGAATTACTTCCAAATCAACTTTATCTTGTCCTATAGGCAGGGGATCTCTAGTGTAGAAATTGGACCTTCCATCGAATACGGGTTTAACGCCATCAAACAATTTCCCGTAAGCCTTGACCATGATTTCCACAACTTGTCTGTTTACGCGTCTTGGACACTTATCTGGCTGGATGGTTACCTCATAATGAAATATAAAGCCCCTTGGCATTGAGATCTGGAAGTGATTGGCTTTGAGGATTATCGGACGCCCTTCTTGTCCCAACGTTGGTCGACGAGGACACATGTACACTGTAAAAAAAAGTCTCATATTTAATTGTTTATTTATTGTTGTTAAATTTTGAGAGATATTATCCAGCATTACCTGGGGTGTCTGTGGGTGACGTTGTGGCAGTCGAGGGGGGTGTCGAAAGTGAGGCTGGAGGATTTTGGGAGGGTGGATAAAGAGGCTGCGATTGGACTTGCAACATTTTGCGTGTTACTTTGTTACCACACAAAGGGTGAGGTCAATTGAGATAAGGTTGGGGGTGAGGGCTACGTGGTTTTGTCGTTGGCGTTTGTGGGTGTGGTCGATGTTGCTGACTCTCTTCGCATTCTCCTCTTAATGGAGGAAAAAGTTAAATTGGCAACTACTTTACGTTGTTGATTTGCTTAGCCTTGTCCGCGATTTGGGACGCCCGCTTTTGTTCAATATCTCATACCACACGTATAGCGTCATATGTAAATGACATTGGCAATTGTATAGCATCAGTTTCAGAGTCAATCTTCAATAAAATTGGCGAAAGAGGATGCCAAAATTAGACCAATAAATAAAATCTTGTCAATTGGTCACTTCATTTGCGGCTAGCAACAGCTTTCGTGTATTCCATACAATCATTTTTGCAACTTTGCGAATGGTTTCGATACTTTGGTTTTGCTGACTAGAGTTGTATGTACATGAATTTAAAAAATGCCCCATAAAAGTAAGGAAGTAAGGCATCTGATATGCAACATTATTTTAAATTACAATAAATTTACAGGTCCAGCAGGACTTGAGCCACCAAAAGTTAAAATTACAGATTCAAATTCTTCTACAGAGTCACTGCATAAAAACAAACATGGGACCAAACATATCCCTAAACATGCCAAACTAAAAGAAGTTTCAAGTCCAAATGACACTAAAGACCTTCCTCCTCCATATTGGGAGGAAAAATTGGCAAAGAATAATCAATTATTGGAAGAGCTAAAGAAAATACGAGGGATGGAAGCATTTCTCCAAAATAATGCTGCAGTTGCCGAGAATTTCATGAAACATCCAAATATTGCAAATGTATGCACACAAAATATATATTTGTGGACTGAGTATTTTTGGAAATGATATTTTTCAGGAAGTAGCAAAGGACAAATCTCTAGCAGATAAGATTATGAAGAGACCAGAACTTTTGAAAGAAATGATTGCATATAAAGCTAAAGAAGCACATCATGATGACAAATTGATCCCGCATATTAAAAATGACGAAAGAGAAACTAAAGAACCCGGCCATAAATTGTTACAAGTCATTTCCAATTTGGTACATAGACAATTAAGACAACTATTATTTTATAATACATAAGAGGACGAAAAGTGATATATTATTTTCTACAATTTTACATTTAATGTTTTTCCAGACCACACTTAAAGCACCAAATTCCAACAACAGTAGCTCTACTTTAGAATCCAAAAGTTCTTCATTTTTTACCTATGCATCAAGGGCGACATTTCCATTTGATGGTAAAGCATTCGCTTTATAATAACGAATGCATAACTGTAAAATGTGTTTCTAATTTTTCAGCTAAAATTGGACCAAATTCTCCAAAAGCTTTAAAATATTTGACTGACAGTTCCAGACTTTTCATGACACATCATGTTGAAATAATGGACGGCTATTCCGCTTTTTGCGATCGAAGTAGAAATTACTTTGATATTTTAGATGCATACGGACGTCTCATTTATCGAGCTTATGAAAGTCCACGAGGTTGTATAAATTTCGGAATTTTTAAACAAGTTAATATGCAAGTAAAGGAACCTGATCACCTGAATCTGATCACAGCATCGAGGCGTTGCGGTTCTCTAAGATACATCAGAGTAAATTGAGCTGTTCAAATGAAATTAAAATATAATATTTTAACCATTATAAATGTTTAGAAAATGATTATACACTGTCCTCCAGAATCTTACATTGGCTGCGTAGAGCAGAAATGGAACGTTTTTAAACCTTCAACTTTTCTTGTCAAGAATAAAGAGGGCGAAACTGTAATTGTCATCAGAGTTATAAAAAGCTTTTACAGGAAATCTAGAAGACATGACACAGAATTTGAGGTGCACAAAACGCTTACTACTATCAACTGCCTTATTTCATAAAAGTAATAATAATATGTTACGATATTTTGGTTAGAACAGCTTCGGACAAATAGTGACCAGGCAGTGATTGGGAAGATAACAGGGGAATGGCTTGATTTGCATCCGGGTGCTTTCTCCTCTGATATAGTATACGGAATGACTTTCCCCAAAAAATTAAATTGCAACATCAAAGTTTGCCTTCTCACGGCTTGGTTTCTAATTGTAATAATTTTCTAACTTTCGACTATGATCCAGAAAAAGTAATATGTATTTTTATTTTCCAGTACAAGTTGTATTTTGAGGGTGGTATCAAAAAAGAAATTCGACATGATCTGACAAAACAGGAAATGGCTTACGTCCGCTACATTGAGGATTTGCATCCTAGAAAATCCCGAAAAACAATCGCTTCGCCCACCCCTTCAACCACCTCTGGCTCCAAACAGAGTTTGGTTAAGCCTCTAGCCCCACCCCTTCAGAAAAAGACCCATTTTAACAATTAACAATAGTTGTGTTGTATTTATTAGAAATTATATTGGTTAAAAATAGTGAAAAGTTGAGAATAATATTTTGCATGAAATTCATGCCATGAATATTTTACTTTGTTCTCTCAAAGAGAGAGCTATTGCGTTTTGCGTTTGAATTTTTGAGGGAAATCCGCTTGAAAATAGCCATGCAATTTTCGACTCGGCACGGAGAAATAATAATTGGCTGCAAATACTTTGGATAAAGGTTTATCCAAGTTCAGTTGACCTTTTCTATTGTCGTAAGCATTGGAAGGAGGTAATTAAAGGGTTAAAACGTTTTTGCATTGCGAACGTTTTCAAACGTTATTTTCAGGACAATTATGGACCCACCAAAATCCTCCCAAGTGTCAATGGTCATCCGCAGAAGGAATTGGGGTCAAGGACAGAAAAACGTCATGTCACCATCAAAAGTAAACATTGAGGGCAATAAGGCGCCGTTGGTCGAAAAAGTGTTGTCGACTTTGGACAAGAGAATTGGCCAATTCAGGGGTAAACATTGTTGTTAATTAAGTCTTGTAACATTTTAGCATTAAATTTTTAACATTTCAATTTTTTAGAACCAGTTCGGGATATTTTTGACTCTTCCTCAGAATCCAATGACTCGAGCGATGTTTCTCTTGTTCATGAAAATGAAGAGGCGGAAATTACAGGAGAACAGGAACCAAGATTTTTGACAGATGATGAGATTGAAAATAGCCCTCCAAAGTCACTGACAAGGCCAACTTTTGCACCCCCACCTTTGGCAAATACAAGTGTAGGGGAAAGAACTTTCAAGAGAAAACTTTGGGAGTCGCCAAAACGAGATGCTTCATTATTGATGTCTGATAAGAAAAAGTATGTTATAAACTGTTTTATTTCCAAGCTTTAAAAATAATTCTTGATTTTGTTTCAGGTGCTATTCTGTTATGTTTGCAAAACCATCTACTCGGAAAAATAAAGTATGGGAAAGTGACGGTTTCTTAATTGTGTCTGGAAAAAATGTTGTTTTAAAGGTGAATTTGGTGGTTTAAGCCCAATAATGTCGCTGATAATGAATTTATATTTTTAATTAATACTAGAGCACAAGTGGGCAAGTTTTGGAGACCAGCTTTAAATGCGAATTGAATGAAGAAATGACAAGTGATTGCAAAGCATTTAAACTTGGAAGCAAAGAGGTGCAAATTCAAGAAGAACTTTCTCAAGATCCATTTGGCGACGATGTTGAAAAAGATGAAAACTCAAATGAAACAAAGACAAATGCTCCAGTTTTCAAAAGAATTAAAAAGGATGCTTCACCTCAAGTACCAAACAAGCTTGTTCCCGTACAAAAAAACGTGACTTTATCAGATTCAAAAAAGTACTATTCCGCAATGTTCTCGCGACCATCTAATCGAAAACACAAAATTTGGGAGGGAGATGGATTTCTCATTGTATGCGGAAGGAGCGTTGTGCTAACAAGTACAAGCGGCGTGGTTTTGGAAAGTAGCTTTAAATGCGAATTGACTGAAGAAATGACGAGTGATTGCAAAACATTTAAACTTGGAAGCAAAGAGGTGCAAATTCAAGAAGAACTTGAATCTAGTCCATTTGAAGATGCTGAAAAAAATGAAAACGCCGGAAGCTCGACTAAAAAGATGAAAACTGAAACTCCACAAAAAATGCCAAATAAATTGTGGAATTACTCGTCGGATGATAAAAGGTTTTGTTTGTTTAATATTTTATTCTTGGTTTTTAATGTAAACTATAATAACGATTTGTTTTAATTTTTGGATTAATTCTCTTTCTTAAGGTTCTATTTAGCCAAGTTTGATAAACCTTCAATTAAAAAGAATAAAGTTTTGGAAAAAGATGGAATCATTATTTTGTCTGGCAAAAGCGTTGTCCTTAAGGTAAATGCAAATGTTTGAAATTTTCCGAATTAGAACCCTAAATATAATCAATAATATATTCATTTTCTTCAGGATATGAAAGGAGAACTCGTTGAATGCAGTTTCAAATTGGAACTAACTGAAGAAATGTTAAACGATGGCAAAGATTTTCGGCTTGGAAATAAGGAGGTTCAGATTCAAGGATCAATTGCTGAAAATCCATTAGATGACCCAGAATTTTTGCAAAAAAGATTGTCCAGTAATTCCGACTCGGAAGGAACAGATGATGAAGAAGAAGAAGAAGTTGCGGAAGATTCGTCAAACACAAAAAAGTATTTAGTTTTCGTTAGCTATCACATAAAGCTAATTAGTATACTTTTATTAACTTTATAGTATTCAAAATGCAAAATATTTTTCTGCAATGTACGCAAAAGCTTCGACTCGAAAACATAAAATGTGGGAGGGCGACGGCTTCATCATTGTATCAGGGAAAAGCGTCATTTTGAAGGTAACAAATTACTTTACATAAAAAAAACACCCTAACTAAATTACTTTTTACTTTTAGAATGCAAAAGGTCAGACCATTGCAACTAGCTATAAATGTGATCTGAGCAACGAGATCTTTACCGATTGCAAATTATTTAAACTGGGGAGCAAAGATGTACAAATCCAAGAAGAAATATCTCAAAATCCATTCGGTGATGACAATGACGCTGGAATTCCAGCATTTTCTATGAATTTTTGAAAAAAAATATAAATACAAAGCTATGAAAAACTATTATTTTCTAATAAAAATTAACCAATGCATAATATTTACAAAAGTTGCAAATCACTCAATCACTTTACAAAAAAAATACTGCATGCATTTTCATGCAAGTCTCCCCAAAACGTTTGTACATAAAAGTTGTTTTGATTTTGGGCCGGTTTTGGAATTTGGATCAATCTCGCAGATTTCTGATATTTAAAAAATATTATATGCTTGTTTGTCTAGAAATTATTGCAAGTGCTTGTCAAAATGGTCGTACGTTCATACGAAGACGAGAAACAGTTTTTAGAGAAAATTTCCGACCATTCTTGGCGAATCAAAAAAGGATTTCAACCCAACATGAATGTAAGAATTGAAAAAATGTCAACATCCCGAACTTTATCTATTTTCTTTTAGGTTGAAGGTGTTTTCTACGTTAACCAACATCTGGAGAAACTAATGTTTGAGGAGTTGCGTAACGCCTGTCGACCGGGGTCCGTTGGAGGCTTTCTTCCTGGAATGAAACAAATTGCAAATGTCGCTGCGCTTCCTGGGATTGTCGGAAAATCTGTTGGACTCCCAGATGTTCATTCTGGATATGGTTTTGCCATTGGAAATATGGCAGCCTTTGATTATGACGATCCAAAGTCTGTGGTGTCACCCGGTGGGGTCGGATTTGATATTAATTGCGGCGTTAGACTCTTGAGAACCAATTTATTTGCTAAAGACGTCATTCCAGTGAAGGTGACACTGTCATTATCATATATCTATCAACCATTTATATAATTTAATATATTATTCTTTTTTACAGGAACAAATTGCTCAGTCTCTTTTTGATCATATTCCTGTTGGAGTTGGATCCAAAGGAATTATCCCAATGACAGCCAAAGACATGGAGGAAGCATTAGAAATGGGCATGGATTGGTCGTTAAGAGAAGGTTATGTTTGGGCGGAAGACAAAGAACATTGTGAAGAATATGGCAGAATGGTACAAGCTGACCCTTCAAAAGTGTCAAGCAGAGCAAAGAAAAGAGGACTTCCACAATTAGGAACGCTTGGGGCGGGGAATCATTACGCTGAAATACAAGTAGTCTCAGAAATTTACGATGTTTGGGCTGCAAGAAAAATGGGAATTGAAGAAAAGGGTCAAGTTTGCGTAATGATTCACTCAGGTTCACGAGGATTTGGACATCAAGTTGCAACTGATGCTCTGCTGGCCATGGAAAAGGCTATGAAACGTGATAATATTGAAACTAATGATAGACAATTGGCTTGTGCCAGAATCCATTCTCAAGTTTGTAAAAAAACAATCTATTTAAATTTATTATTGATGTTGTATTTTGTAATAGGAAGGACAAGATTATCTCAAAGCAATGGCTGCTGCTGCAAATTTTGCTTGGGTCAACAGAAGCTCAATGACATTTCTCACTAGACAAGCCTTTTCCAAACAGTTTAACATGTCTGCAGATGACTTAGATATGCATGTCATCTACGATGTATCACATAATATTGCAAAGATTGAGCAGCATATTGTGGATGGCAAATTAAAGACGCTTTTAGTTCACAGAAAAGTAAGAAAAGAATCTCAGATATCAATTATTGATTTGTATGTTTTTATTTTTTTTTTAATTTCAGGGAGCAACGCGTGCCTTTCCTCCTCATCATCCATTAATTCCAGTGGATTACCAGCTAACAGGTCAACCTGTTTTAATCGGAGGGACAATGGGTACTTGTTCTTATGTTTTAACTGGAACTGAGCAAGGGATGCAGGAAACTTTTGGAAGTACTTGTCACGGAGCTGTAAGATCAAACTCTTTATCTACTTATCTACTGTGTTGACGTAAATATATTCCCATTGTTTTTGCAGGGTCGTGCATTATCTCGAGCCAAATCAAGAAGAAATATTGATTTCCAAGATGTTCTTAACAAACTTCAACAACAAGGGATTAGTATCCGTGTTGCTTCCCCAAAACTCGTGATGGAGGAAGCCCCCGAGAGTTATAAAAATGTCACGGACGTGGTAGACACATGTCATGCTGCAGGAATCTCTAAGAAATGCATTCAGTTAAAACCAATCGCTGTTATTAAGGGATAGTCTCAATTTTTCAACGATTTCCTAAATTATTTTGTACTAAGCTAACCCGTGTGATTCATTATATAATTAAAAGATAAATATTGTTTGAATAAATAGTTAACAAATTTATCAATTGATTTCATTCACTCTTCAACTGTCTCATGTTAAAAACATGATGCCATAGTGTGATGACTTGCAACAAAACTACTTGTGAAAGCTATAATATACTCATTTGTTAGACTTTCTCCGAGTTGGCATTCAATCAACAGTTGAAGTTCAGCTGAAGGATACATTGCATAAATCAGGGCGTATTTTTATAATTACTTGGTCATTTACTAAACATCAATATGCCGTTTGCCAAGAACTGGAGATTGGAAGTTGAGGGGTACGAGGCTTTCTGTTCGAAAATTAAAGAATTGGAAGATGACGGGACAAAACGACCCATTTTCATTCTTTACACCGGAAGTGATGGACCCGACGGCAAGTCCTGGTGTCCAGATTGTGTCAAATGTAATTTCAAAAAAAAAATATATTACATTTTGTCAAAATGTTGATTTAAAAAAAAAATTGTCGTTAGTTGAAAAACAGTGGGAAGAAATGTGCAAAACATTCACGCCATCAGGCACCCTGATGACCGTCAAAGTTGGAAACCGAGAAGCTTGGAAAGACAAGGAGAATCCATTCAGAACAGACAAAAAAACATTCCTTAAATCCATTCCAACGGTGGCTCAATGGAATTCCATGAAACGGTTGTGGGATTCAGATCTTGACGAAGAACATTTCCGACAAAACCTCGAAATGATTTTCATAGATGATGTCGATGACGAAAAATAATAAATGTCATTTTATTCCCAATAAAAGTATCACAATCACTGTCTTTGGAATATCTTTGATTTTCCCAACCTTTCTGCAGAGGTCTTTTTTGAGCATTTTTCCAAATCTAAGTCTCCAATTAAGATTCCGTTTCTATCCACAGATAGACTCTGTTTTGACAGATTTAAATTTAAAATTTAAAATCCATGTATATCATAATTAAACCATAATACCGGGGTCCGTGAACCATCGGGCCCTGCAATAAAAGAAGAGCCGAAAAATGGTCCTGCGGTGACTGAATGTTGGGGAAATTCTTCTTTCCCCACGCGATTTATTGCAGCCACATAAAATTTATTCTTCACAGCAGCGTCTCTTGCTTCAATTGGCCAAAACGATTCACTGAAGGCTTGGATGGTCGCAGAAGGATTGAAAACTATTTCAGCTCCGTTCAAACCATAGCTGAAAAAACATTGAGGATGGTGTCTGTCGTAACAAATGGCAATGGCAATTTTGCCATATTCTGTCTGAAATTTAGTTACTCAACTGCAAATAGAGAAAAACTCTTGAAAAAAATATAAAGAAATTACATGAAAAACTGGATGTCCTTTCTCTGATGGATTATAATAATAAGTTTCTCCAAAACTTCCAGAAATTGGAATGTGATTCTTTCTTGACACGCCCAAAACTATTCCATGATTATCTATCACTACTGCACTATTCCAAAGCCAATCATCTTCTCGACATCGTTCAAGGATTGGTGAAATTATAACCATGTTGTGCTTTTTAGCAAGCTGAAATTAGGGATATTGCATGAATTTTACAATGTGTCATGAATTGTTATGTTTAATTTACAACCTCAGATAAATATTTCGTCGTTGGGCCTTCATAAGAAATAGTTTCAGCAAATTCAACCCAAGGAAGTTTCTTTTGGGTACAGAAAGCCATTGGCATATCTGGCAATTAATAATAATTATCAATATACATACATCAATTCCAAAGCCTTACTCCAAACTTCTTGAAAACAAAATATCTGCGTCCCGCAATTTGAAGCCAGTTCTATAGCTTTCCTTCCAAGATCCAACAAAGCGTCTCTTTGGGTTTCAATCGGAGCGTTCGTTTTTTCAGCGATTGCATTTTGAAAGAGAGCAATTCTCACTTTCCTTTGTGACCATTCATTACAAAATGTAAAGCCTCTAATTTCTATATTGTCCACTGGCTCAGAATCTTCTTTAGTAAAATGCAGCTCGCTAAATAAGAGTTGTGTCACAGGTCAATTTAAAAAAAATCACAAAAATATGAATAGTTATTTATTTACGTTGGTATGTGAGGACCGTAGATGATATTTTTTTGAACAAAGGCATAATTTTCTGCAGTCAAATTATTTTTCAAAATTGTGTCTAATGTTTGTGATTCCAACATTTTGGTATTATTATTAAATACACTAATGTATGATGAGAATGTAGGACAAGGCCATCACTCAGTTTAAAGATACTGTTGAACTAAAAATGGATTTGTAAGTAAAACATTTTATTATTCATTTCCAATTAGGTTGAGTAAATTTTGACACTGCTACTTTTGTTTTAAAAGAGATATACATTTGACGGAACAGAAGAAAGCTACTTTTTGTGTATAAACTATTAATTTTCTATATAATTTAGTTATACAATATGACTTGACGTTACATTTCAATTCGCTTAAAGTCTCAACCAGTACATTGAAGATCGCATGCGGTTGTAGTCTGGCAATTGTTCAACTGGGCCGACAGCGGCGACTGCGGGGCATCGATCGTAAATGTAGTGAGTGCAAACATCTTTAATAGTTGCGGCATCAACAGCCTGAAAAATAAATAAAATAAAAATATTAATCAAATAAAATTATTAAGTATTCCCAAACTTGTAAATAGTGAAACTCAAATAACTCACATTAATTCTAGCTTCCAACTCGTGAATTGGAATTCGTCGATCATAGCACAAAAGGTGGCGACCAATGTCTTCACAGATTGGGGTAGTTCCATCCAACTGAAGTAGCATATTCGTTCGCAATAAATTCTTTGCACGGTTGACTTCTGATTCCGTTACATTTGAGCAAAGGCGCATCCATTCGCTTTGCAAATTGAAAATAAAGTCCTATAAAAGCCCAGATTTAAATATGAGCAATTTAATCACACATTTAGAGCAAATTTACCTCAATAGTCAAAGGATCGCAAACAAAGTAGACGCCCCAGAGACCAGTATCCTTGTAGCAGGTGTGGAAAGCTTGGAATCCGTGAGCAAGACTTAATTTTCCTGCAGCTTCGGCCAAGAATGAGCCGCTGTTGCTTCCAGATGCCTGAAAAAATATTTTGAAGTGAAATTATCTTCAACTAATTTGTTAAGCTAAAAATAATTTTGAAAATTTACCATTGTCCTATCCCATGATCCGATAATAGTGTTGGCGACCATGAGTGGGATATTGTCTGGATCTTTCCATCCGCAGCCTTCGACAGCCATTGCAATGTGAGCCAAAGGCAAAGAATCCTCTCTGACTTTAATTTCAGATCCCGTGTATCTGCAAGGAGCTGGGAAATCAGGAATCTCGCTTTTTGTGTACTTGTGACCAATCTTTCCAAAATGTTCTTCGGCGAATTTCACCATCTGGTCATGAGGTACACCTCCAGCACCCGCAATGACGAAACGGGGTCCCTTATAATGTGTTTCGATATACTCAACCAAATCAGTACGACCAATTTTCTTGATGTTTTCCGTAGGTCCTAAAATGGTTCTTCCGAGTGGCGTGCCCTAATATAATATTATTAATATTTATAATTTTTACATTGTACATGTATGTATTATGCAAATAATAATTGAAAGAAAAAAAAATACCTGGTAAGCGGTAGCATGCAAATGATCAAAGACAACTTCTTGAAGATTTTGTTCAACTTCTTGCATTTCTCTCAAAATTACTCCACGCTCCCTCTCAATCTGATTTTCCTCAAATCTATACAAAACCAAATGTTATACTTTTATAAACTAAAATAAATTGCATTTTACTTGGAGTTTGTCAAAATGTCAGACAAGATTTCCAAAGCTTTTCCCACATCTTTAGACAAGCATTTAGCATAGTAAACAGTTTGTTCTCGAGATGTGTAAGCATTGAGATGAGCTCCCATATTTTCAATTTCCAATTCCAATTGTTGTTGTGTTCTTTTGTTTGTCCCCTTGAATGCCATATGTTCCAAATAATGGGCAACTCCGTTGTTGGCGTCCGTTTCATATCTTGAGCCCGCATCGATCCAAACTCCAACGGTGGCGGTGGGAGCGCCCGTGTCTTCTGTCGCGACACGAACCCCATTGTCCAGCATTGTCAGTTGTGTGGGAGGCGAGTTCATCAACGCACTTTTGTAACTTAGGGCGCAAAGGGGCCGCCCAGAGTGAAGGGACTTTCTCGCCTAAAGTAAAAATGAATAAATTGATCTAAAATATTCTAAACGATAACTTACCTGTGCAAGCAGAGCTTGCGTTGACTTTTTTGGCGTTTGAAGGACATAACGAGCGACGCGAGACGCCATGTTTGAAAAAATGTTCCGGAAACTCCAAATTTCCAAAAATATGAATTTTGCCAATCCCTCAGCACTGCCGATCACTTGAATCCCAAATGTGGGAAAATTGTCTCAACATGCCTCAACAAAAGTTTGCTTGGCTTTTCCATTTTTAATTGTTTTGTTTTTTGGCAAATTCAGTTTAATAGATGGAAAGGAAATTCATTATTTTTTTTATATAATTTAAGACTGATTTGCATAACGTTTAAAATAATTTTATCACTGCATGTTCAATGTTAGTTTAACATTGTTAAAATCCATAAGAATATTCATGAAAAATTGCATGAGACTGCAAAAATTCATTTTATTGCATTTTATAAGTTGGCCTATATCCAGACCAAAAATGGTCAAATTATATGAATTTTACAAACCTATCAACAGGAAATATCTTTATTGAAGAATTTAAAGTAATTGGGAGATTCATTATAAAAATCGATTCATTATTGAAATGCCTTTTGAATGCCTTAAAAATAGTTGCAACTTTAGAATAAAATTATAACTGACCTTGTCTTCTCATCAGAGGACATGAAGCCCTTTAAAAACATGATTTTTGAAGCTCCAAGGGCTTCAATATTTTCAAAGCAGACTTTAATAAAAGATAGTGGACATTGCATATTTTTAGAGCAGTGTTTTACCATTGGGTTTTACATATTAGCAACTCCTTTTAAAATTGGAAGACATGGAATACAAGAAAACTTGGTACAAAAGGTTCTTTGTGGTTTTGGATATTTGTGCACCATTTTCCAAGGAGGGGTGGAAATAAGGAAATCTTTGGCTGGGATTGTTGACAGATCTCCTGTCCACTACTTTATATTTTTCCAAAGAATGGGATCAACTGCCGTTCGAGTCTTTGTGTTCAAAATTATGTGGTTTGATCCTGAAAAAGTTGAAGATATTGTTCGATATGTTCAAAAATATGGAAGCGTCTTACCTCCAATTTCAAGAAGGAAAATGGTAAAAAGACATGATGCTTTTAAAAGAATTTTTATTACAAATTGAATATTTTATAGGCGCACATGAGAATTGGAGCAACAATTATTTGTATTGTGTACACCATTGTTGCATTCGGCACTTGTGCTTTGGGGACGCATGTAACCAAACAATTGAGTTACCAAAATTTTACAGAATTCTATTTTAAATATGTAGAAGAAGCAAGATATGCATTTTTTATTCAAGGGGATCTTTTTTCATCTATAAATAATTTCAGTGTCCAATCAATGTCTAAAATATCCACAAGTGATCATTGCATAACAGGCGTACTTTTTGTGGTCCACTTTTTTCGATCCATTCATGGAGCATATTGCGATTGTATTTTTTTAATTGTCTCATTAACATTATGGATTCCGTCTCGGTCATTGGGAAATTTGGCTTTGAAAGAACTCAAAGTTTATGAAGAAGTTGAGTTGCAGTTAAAATCCCCCGGCTATAATAATAACAATATCCTTCCTTGGACAACATACAAAGCGATCCGAGGATTGTCTCAAAGATTAAATGGAGCATTTGAATGGGGACTTTTTGCGTTTGTGGTAGACACAGTAATGTACTATTCGGTTAATTTCAATGCCATATTTGTTGCTCCGGATTGGTTCCGAAAAATGAGAATTGCAATATTTGTGACTGGTACTTCTACAGCATTTATTTCCGCCGCAGATATTTGCCGTCAGGTCTGCTCAAAATAATAAAAATAATAATATAATTTAACCTTTGAAATGTTTTTTTTTGTTTAGATGAAACATTTTAAACAATGGCTTTTACATAATGATGATGGTTCACTTGACACACGCCGAAATATAGGGATGATTTTAGAGGATTTGAGAGATGAAACTGTTTCAATTAGTGGTGGACTTATAAAAATTACATTTCCATTCCTTGGAACTGTATGTGTATATTTAAATATAAGCAAATTTCAATCGTGTATTTGTATTTTGTTTTAAAATTTCTTTATTTTCAGATTTTTACGTTGATGATCTCTTACTTCATAATGTGTTCCGTTTAATTCTATACGCACGATACTTTTTGTTTGTGTTTCAAAAAGAATTTATATACAAAGCAATTCGAGTTAGTTCAATCTCTACAATAAAGTGAGACAATGATGATACTTTCGTTCTTGGCTTTGAATTTTGCATGGATTTCTGATTTCCCTTTTTATTCAAGTTGTAACAATTAAAGAAGCACATTCTCTTATAGTCTAATCTATTAATTGTTTTTTTCACTATTACTTCATGTACAAATCTAATTCTTAAAAATTTGATCAGTAACGCTGCAATTAATTGGTTTAAAGGTTATATATAAGATAGAATGTCGACTTTCTCAGTTTTACTTTTAAAACTATCTTGCTTGAGTTACAAGCAGCATGCAAAAAATGGCAACGAGTTTCCGTTTCAGGGTTTTTTCAGGGCTTGGATATTTTTTTCTTGTAAGTTTATCAAAATTATCAGGCGTTTTATTTACTAGTTTGTTTTAACTCAATTAATATTAAAATATCGATAGTTTCTATTTGTCAATGCAACGTTTGGGGCCATTTCTCCTGAAACGGAAGCTGCAATGCGAGATTTTTCCAAGCTTCGTTTGGAATCTCCGCCCCCAAACAAACCATTTTTAGATCCTTATAAGTACAAACCAGAAGAAACTTCAAGTTCGGCGTCAGAAGACGTTGACGTCGTTTTCAAGCCAAGCTACCCGGACATCCCAGGGACTGAAAATCCCAATGAGGATGAGTTCAGCCATAATCCTAGTCAGATGGAAGGTCCAAAAGAAAATGACGGCGATTATGAAAATGATAGCAGTGGAAGATATTTTCCACATCAAAACTCCAATTCACCCAATAGACCTCTCATTGGTATTATTTTGGTTTATAAGTTTCTCTCTATAAATTCTGTAGCTATTTTTATAAATCTTTTGTTTCCATTTCATATAAAGGTGGACCTGGTTTAGACGAAGAATCAGGAATCGGAATGAGCATTGCACCAACAGGTTACGGGGAATTTAATCCAAACTCTCATCAACATGAAATAGGAAGTAATGGCAAACAGACGAAGCCCGAGATTTCTCATAGTCCAGACGAAGGAGGTGAATATTTCCACGCTGGTCCCCCACGAGCAGGTTTCCCTCACCAATCTCAAGGGAATGACGAAACCTACGAAAAGGGAGCAGGAGGACTATTTGATGGAGAAGAGTCAAACTCAGACGATGACGGATCTGAAGATGGATCGGAGGGATATTTTGGACCACCACATGGACATAGACGACCACACCCACATCATAGTCAATCTGATGATTCTGATGACGAAGGTGTTCAAGGCTATGGTGGACCTCCAGGAAGAGGTCCACATCGTCATCATCCTGGTCAACAGTATAGTAATGATGACTATGGGGATTATTAGTTTATTAATTTGTATAGTTTTAAATTGTTTCTGTTCTTTAAACGGGTGATTAAATTTCATTACACAAGTAACTATTATGTTAAATTGTTGAACAATTATTGTTCGGTATATTGCTTGATTTAGTCTCAAATTGAGACTCTCAAATTGAGAGTCTCAATTAATCTTGGTTTGTGGGTAATGTGAGAAAGTCTCGTTTTTAGAAAGGGAAATTGAGATTCTTTGCATTATGTATCTTTGTTTATTCATATTAGACAATTGGTATAAATCTACAAAAAATATCGTATTAAATAGTTTAGATAAGAGGCATTTGTCCGCAAAGATCTGTTAGGGCGTCTTGCATGCAATTTCCAAGCTTTTGATAGACTTTACATTTAGGATCTTTAGGATCCAGATCATCATGAAGTTTTGTACATTTCATTAATGCCTCGTGAGCATGTTTTTGATGACTTTCTGGCAAAACTCTTTCCACGTGCTCCTTAACAGCAGCTTCAGTTATGTAACCATCTTTGTCAAGCTATAGACACAAACATCCAAGATATAGATAAGTATATCTGTATAATTATAATTACTAGGAATAACTTTCCTTACCACTTCAAAGTTTTTCATCACACACTTGATTATGCACTAGATGCAATACAATGGAATTAAAAAAAAATAATAGTTATAATATTTATGGACAAAATATTATGGGGGGATGTTCATTTTATTTGGCTTACCCCAAGTGAATCGTGATACTCTTGAGCCGTTTTGTTCATCATTCCCATTTCCTTGTTGCATTTGCTAAAAAGTTTCATGACTTCTTTCAGCATGTGCTTGCTCTTAGTAATACAAACTTTGTCTGCCTTTGCATCTCCGCTCTAAAAAAAAAAGAATCAAAATCGTTTTAATAATTGTACCGCATCATTTTAAATACTTTTTAATGAAACTCACAACAGAAGGTGCAGTAAAGAGCAAAGTCAGGGCTGCTAAACCTCCAACAAAAACCAACAACTTGCCAGAATTCTCTCCTCCCATCATAATAATATTTTATTAAACAGAAGAATGCTTTTTTAAACTTTTACTTGGACAATAAAATTGTTGTTTCAAGGTTTGTCAAAGAATGGAAGCAATGCTTCAAAAAACGCCAGACTAATACACCAGACACGGGAAGGAAGTTATTGATATTCCGTTATTATAATTTTGGCCTAAAAGCGCTCTATTTGGAAGATAATTCAAGTCATTGACAATGTTTAACTTCCGTTTTTTTTACAATTTTAAAATTGTATATAATTGATAACGCATCCAGTAATTTTCCAGATCGGGCCATTGTTAAATACATATTTATATATTGCATAATCGGATGAATAAACTTGTATGAACTCTTAAAAAATTGGAATGACGCATCATCAAAATGTAATTGAGTAGATTAAAGTAAATAATCGATCAGTGAAATGCTTTCACATTTTTCCCAAGGTCAAACCGTTAACGCTAACCCAATTTTCTTCGTATTTCTCAACATTTTCACGATTTGTAAAAAACATCACATCTTCCTTTTTGGAATGCAGAAGCAATTATTATTATTAGCTTATGAGAAATTCTTTCTACTGTCTGAATTTTAAGAAGCGTCAACCAGGAATTGTCCTCTTCATGATATGACGGAGTTGGAAAGTAATTCACATTCTTTGATGGGGTGATGAGCGTCGTGGTGGAATTTTGGTATGGGATTGGAATTCCCTTTCTCCGCACAACTTTTCCACCCTTCTTTTGTAATAATCTGATCTCAACTTTCTCCTGCTTTCTCTTCCCTTCTTCTTCTACTTCTTTAGTCTGTTGGTGGTGGTCAACCCGGAAACTAAGAGGTCTTCCAAGTGGGGAAGTCTTGTTATCCTACAAATCATGTAGACAAAAGGATTTATTTTTTTCCATTTTGCCATCATGTTTAGATTAATTTTAAGGCTAAGCCTCTTATGGGCTGTAGCCGAAGCCATTTTTAATCTTCGAGTGGGGGAAGATTCTACAGTCTTCTGGCAGTTGGATTATGCTGCAGGTAAGAAATGCTTTAGATGTTGAGGCAAATTGAGACATTTCGTTTTTCTCCATTTTGCAGAAGAGTTTGTGGCAGAAATCCATACAAAAAACTTTGATCCGGAAGGTGGGTGGGTGGGGATCGGTTTTTCCAATGGAGGAGATCTTTCCGACGGATCCGGTGATTTTTGCATTGCATGGAAAAGTCAACTTCAAGCTCATGCGAAAACTAAAAGACCATTTCAACTTAGCGATGTTTATGTGAAAAATGGAACCACGCAGATTGACATTGATCCTCAACAAGATTGCAAAGATTTTCAGTTTACTTTGGAAAATGGAACACTGAAATGGTCTTTTCGGAGAAAGTTTGTCACTTGTGATAAACATGATTATGCTCTCGAGGTTTGTATATCTACATGTATATATTCTTTAAAATTGAACAAATTGTATCTTGGGGGCATTATTAGTTTAAGCTCATTTCATGTTTCAAAAACAGAAGCAAAACAAAAGCATTTTAAAGAACAAGAGAAACCAATTAACTTTCCCCATTATAAGTTAATTTATTTTTTCGTTATTAACTGTAGGAAGGAACATCGCATCTGCATTGGATAAAAGGCTCGGGTCCTCTTTTTGACATCAAAGGAGTGGATGCAAAATCTGCCCAAGATTCTGGATTTAAGAGAATTCGCTTCTTGAAAAATATGGACCAGCCTCCGCCTGTAAATCCACAAGAAGATTGGAATTTCTTTGTTTTAAATAACAAGGTAGCCAAAGGGAAATTAGATTTATCCACATATTACATGCTTCTTGATGTATCTATAAATATTTCATAAATTCAATTACAGGTGAAAATAGGCGCAGTTGAAACAACATATTGGTGTCAAATTGTTAAGCTTCCCGAGGCTCTGTTGAAAAAGAGGCATCACGTCGTACAATTTGGTCCCAGCATCCAGAAAGGAAATGAGGAATTGGTGCATCACATGGAAGTTTTCCATTGTGTTACAGATCCCTCTGTGGAAATCCCACTTTATGCAGGTTTATGCAACGAGTCCCCAAAGGAAATCAGTGTTTGTAGCAAAGTTATCGGAGCTTGGGCGATGGGCGCTCCCCCTTTAACTTATCCTTCAGAAGCAGGCTACCCCGTCGGCGGAGAAAACTTTAATCCTTATGTCAGGCTGGAGATGCATTATAATAATCCAGAGCTGAAAAGTGGTAAGTGAAGGAAGATGGATTGATGGGATTTAAAAGTTTGGAAGTTGGAATGAGATGGAAAACTATGCAAAGTAGTTGGCACTTGTATGTACTTTTATAGAGAATACATATAGTAGAAGCCATTTAACGCTACTCTCCTTTTGTTTGGTTTATATCCGGAAATCTTGATCATTATAAAGTTTTGTGCAATCAAACAGAAAATTAGAAAAAATATATTCCACCTTTTTCAATCTATTTTTGTTAGGGTGGGTGGATTCAAGCGGTATGGAGTTCTGGGTAACGGATAAACTGCGAAAATACGATGCTGGAGTGATGGAACTTGGTCTTGAATACACGGACAAAATGGCAATCCCCCCATTTCAGAACAAATTTCCCCTATCTGGAATTTGTAATCAGGAATGCACTTCTGTGGGTCTTCCACAAAAAGGCATTGTAATTTTTGCATCTCAACTTCACACCCATTTATCGGGCATAAGAGTCGTTACGCGACATTACAGACCAAATACGGACCCTGAAGATCAGGATGAATACACAGAGCTCCCTTATATGAACTGGGATAATCATTATTCAACCCACTATCAGGAGATTAGGCAACTCAAATTGCCTCGAAGGGTTATGCCGGTATTCATTTTAACAACTTTTTTTCCCTTTCATCAATGTGCTTATACCTCCTCCGTCTTATCTCATTTTTCTCCACTTATGAAGGGAGACGTACTTTTAACAACCTGCGAATTTGGAACAAAAGATCGCAAAGCTCCAACTCTCGGTGGATTTGCAATCAGCGATGAGATGTGTGTGAATTATGTTCACTACTATCCACGAAGTAAGCTGGAAGTGTGCAAAAGCTCTGTTTCGATGAAATCTCTGCGAGAGTACTTTCGCTTCATGTCTGTGTACGGTTTTATTAAATTACTTATTTACTTATTGCTTTCTCCAAACAAATGTAACAATGAGCTAACATTCTTTTTTTTCGAAATCTCAGCATGGAAGGTCAAAAAATTGATCCAGAAGGGCCCATTTCTTCTGCATACAAGGGAATTGAGTGGACTCCCTTTAGAGCCAAACTTCTCAATGATTTCTATAATCGATCTCCTATTGATATGCAATGCAATCAAAGTGATGGGTCACGTTTTCCTGGTGAATGGGATGGGATGGAACAAATTCCATTGCCTACGTTGCCCCCAGCAGTTGATCCAAATGAACAATGTTTTCTTACTGAAGAAGAAAAAATGGACAAATCAAAACTTTCTCCCTTGAGGGACAACGAGCAAGAAATTCTTAAACAACAACAGGGGAAACGAGGAATGCCACATGATGCCCCGGCAGTTACTATTCCTGACGATGAGAAGCAAGTAGAAGGGTCCCCTCTTGGTCAAGGGGAAGAGTTATCAAATTTCCAATCCAATATTCAAAATGTTAAAGCACGTTATTAATTAGCACGATATACATACAAAGTCGTGTTAATTTGTCTAGCAGCCAAGACACATTAACACGACTGTCGTACACACTTGTAAATATTTGCACCTCCATGAAAATTTTTTAACGCTAATTTGGTCCAGCGTTAAAAGATTGAGGCAGTTTGCCAACATTGTTATTATAGTAGTTGACAAGCTTGGGCGCATTAGCTATAAAATAATGTAAAATTTAATCAAATCTTCTTGTTAATACAAATTAATGCTTTTGTGGTTCGTGTTTATGAGTCTAGATGACGAATAGTTAAGTGCGGAAATTAAGCAAGTAAAATAAAGACATTACTGTATTGCAACTCAAAAATCATAAATCACTTTTTGCGACCACGTTTGGAAATTTTGGAGTGTCTGCGTTTGAACAAAGCAGTATCTGATTGAGTTGTTAAAGGTTTCGTTTCTTTCTCTTGTTTTTGCTTGGATTTATTGACATGAGAAATATCTGCTGCACCTTCGTCAACAATATCTTTGTTAACTGCGGAAATTTCTTTTTTGTTATCTTCAGCAGCTGGACTTGCTTCAGAAATCTGTGATTCGACTTCCAGTTCGCCATGTTTGTTTTCCTCTATCGTAACAGTTGTCGCTTTTCCTTTCAGTTTAGGATGAACCTTTTTCTTGCCATGTTTTCGTAATTCTTTAAGATCATGCATCAGATCTCCGAAAGAAAAAAAGTGCCAAAATGTAAAACGGTTGTACTCATAAAGCGATTCATTTTTCATTTTAAAATGTTCGTATTCAGGATAGAATAAGAACCGCATTTTCTAATTCAATCAATTATTATTGTAATTTGTTCATAGATATACATAATTATTGCTTGCCTACCTCTTTGAAACTTTTTGCAGGGTAAGTAATCATTCGATAGATTGCATAAACTGGCACCCATATCAAAGGAAAGAAGGAGAAATATATTCCAATAGTATGTTCAATGCTTGGGGCACTTTCTCCATTGTAATTCGTTGCCCGAGACTTGAATAGTGCGACAAGTAAAACATTTGATAAACTCTAAAACAAAATGAAAAAATAAATGTTCGTGGAATTAGAACAGAACAGGTCAAAGGTTATTCAACTTACAAAAAGGGCTATTGGACAAATTACTTTCCAACAAAGTCGTAAAAATATTCCTGGTCGATTTCCAGTCATTGCTTCTACAGCGTTACATAATTCATCCATTCCTTTCAAAAAGGACAGCTCTAATAAATATACTTTTAATTTACACCAATAAATGGAACATACCCCAAACCCAAGTTATAACAATAACTTGTAGAAAAATTAAAAAAGCAATGGACAATCCTCCAGAATATTGGTCCATAAATTTGTAAACCCAAATTCCTCCTCTGGTACAACTTAAAAGACTGATGACAAAGGCCATGTAAGTAAGGCTGAAATTGATGATTTTCGAACCATCGATATGTTCTGGCAACCATTGTCTGAATTCGTCCATAAAGCCTTGGACTACTGATACCAGTATAAACATCTGCAAATCTGTTGTTATAAAATCATCGTTTGAGAAATTCTCTAAAATTAATGCATACCATGGTGTGAAACCCCAACATAAATATAGCCACAAAGAATATAAAGATAAAGAATCTTCCACCAGACAACTTTAAGAAATAATTTAAAACAAAAAGTTGCATCTATAATTAATATACAAATAGAAAAACCTTTCCAATGGCATCAGGGACAAACTCATACATCAGATCAGTTCCTAAAACGTAATATAAAGGTGTTCATGGGTATGCGATTTATAAAAATAAATATATTGTACCATCTATCCCTTCAAATAGTTGTGTAAAATTTTTTCCTTGAATATCTGCAATATGGCCCAAGTAGCAGTATATGACGAGGGAGGAAAATATGCAAGTTATAAAATGTCCCAGACATGCCCAAAAGCAAGCCCTGCAAATTTAAATGAACCAACAACTACTAAAAATTTAAAGAGTTTATTATTGTGTTACAAATGCAAGTCTTGTTTGAAGCCTCTAAAACTTGCGAGGGTCAAGTGCACGCCACATCCTGGACCAATTCCAAATAATAAGTTTAGAGCTGCAGTTGTCCATACCTTGCACATAAAAAATAGCTTTTAATTTCTTTTTGTGTACTTTTAAATGGTATATATGCAACCACTTACATCAGAAGAAAGTAAAACTTTGAAGTTGGGATTCAAAGCCTTCTTTAGACCTCCAATAGCCCTAAAAAAATAAAAATGTGAACAAGAAGAGAGAAAAATGAATATCGAGCAAACCCTGGAAGCGTCAGACCTCGAAAGAATAGAACGGCTAAAATGACAGGTGGAATCGTAGAAGTCACCCAAGGAATTTTACGGCAAATTCTAAGTCCAAACAGAATTATGATAAAGTAAGTTGTGTAAATAAGAAAATCCCAAAAAAAGAGATCCCAATTTACAGTCCCTAATTTTGTTCTAAATCCAAATATAGTATAATTATTGTGATCATTTTCCCCAATTCCAAGAATGTCTCTCCTTTCTTCTTCAGATATCAATTCTTCGTCTGAATATTTACTTGGCCACAATCTAAGAACTTTCCCACTGAAATGAAACAAATTAAATGAATCAAAATATTAATGTTTTAAAAATATTTTCATTATTTGTCACACCGAAAATATTCTCTGCCTGCGGTAGATTTTAATGAAGCGTTGACGTCCGCTTTGTAATTATCCTTGGTAGGTATAATGCAATTATCTTTCGAGTTCCAATCAGAATCGCATCTTAGATAAGGTATTGAAGAATTGAAACTGTCCGTAATATACACAAACCCCCATGTTAAGGAAGTCAGATAATAGGAACAGATGAGCCACAAGATTGTTTGAATGCAGTACCCGATTCCTTTGTATTATATTTTGACATAAGTTATAGACATTTAATCTTGAGCATAAGTTTATACTACTATATTAAATTATTATTAAACCTTTGAATATGGGAACAATTTTCCAAACAGAAATAAATCCCTGTTGAACAAATTGACCAACGAAACATTCCAATACAAGGAGTGGATAGATGAATACAATCAAACAAATTGCGTAAGGGATGAAGAACGCAGCGCCTCCAAGTTTGAAAGAAGAGAGTGGAAATCGGGATATTGTTGATATTCCTATTGAAAAGACTTCATGTGCAATGATAGCGTCTATTCTACTAGGCCACGCTAGTCGACCCTTTTCATAAAACTTTTGTCCGGGGAGCAATTCTAAAATGCCCAAGATACATAAGGATCTATACGCACATACCTTAAACAAATTTGTTTAATGTAATTACGTGTTGTAGTGGATCCTATCGAGAGACCAGAACGTGATTTTCGACCAAGTCCAAGCTCAGGATCTATAATAATAAAAAGTTGAAAATAGCTCACCATTTAAACGGTAATGCTGAGCGTTTTAAACTTATTTACTAAAAACCACAATTTCAATTCTACTTATAGGTATACAAATTGGCCCAAATGCAAAATGGACAGACGGTCCCGAAGGGGGGAGCAATAGCTTCCCCAGTATTGAGAGCTAATAATGTTCTGTCAAAAACATGTTCTGTAATTGTAAAATTAGAAATGTCAATACCTGTAGCAATTTTTGCATTATTAGAAGTCTGTGATTTTCGCGATCCTGTGGCTTTGTCTTTGGAATGACTAGGATGGCGAGAAGATACAGACGGATGTTTCGAGGTTAAAATTTCCTGGGTCGGAATATCAGATTTAGGTACTTCCTTAATAGAGGGGTCCATTACTTAGATTCGGTGGTATGTACTTCCATAAACAATCGCTAATTAATAATACGCTTATATTCAAAAATCGGTTCATCTAAAAAAGAATCAAAGCCTCTTGACAATATTTTCATTGGGGATATTGTCAAGGGATATTGGACTGTGGACATCATTACTTGGCTGGAAACTGGAAAGAGCATGCTACGTCTACTGTTTTGAAGTGTTTTTAAAAGTATGCATTATACTTGTACAAAAATGCATCTCTAAAATTTGCATTATTAAAACTTTTCCAGTTTTATCCTTGTTTGATGGCTTAATTCATAGCCATTTTAAAGAAGTTTAAAGCCGATCTATTGAAATTGCTCAATTTTATAAAAAGGTAAACAAAGGTTAGAAAATGCTAAAATCGTTGACGTAATACAAAACAATTATAATGACAAATGGATATTTACATGACTGTGAGTTACCTAAATTTTGCATTTCATTTCCGGATAAAAACGCAGATGTGTAATTAATCAAATTGATAGGTTTTAACACGAATCCTGTGTAGGCCAATGATTTTTCTTATTTTGAATCAAATCACAATGCCCAGTAATTGATGCTGTCAGTGTCCAAAATGCTATAAAATTGAGGATATATTTGAACATGGTTTTGGAATTTGTTCCCATTTTATCCTAGTCATTCATCCAGATAGTTGTGCATTTTTGAAATATACAAGTTCATGTAAAGCAAAATGTTGACATCAGATAGAAAATTAAGCATGGCTATGTTTGGGTTTATTGTAATTGCACTGGTTGGAATTTGTCTGGAGAAAGTTCATTCTACACCGGTAGAAATTGTTCACAAGGTATGTAAATATTTATTTATGCAGTAAACCTAATAAATAGTAAACTAATGTTTTAAATAGGGAGAAAAATTGGAAATATTTGATTGTAAGAAAGTTGTTGGAGCAATTGTTAAAAAGACAATTAAGACATTTGGAGTGTGTACAAAAGAAGTTAAGGCAAACAGTACAAAAGAGGAATTTGAAAAGAAAATGAGTGTAAGAAAAGAATCAATTCAATATAATATATGTGACTCATTAGTAAGTACACCATTTTTATTTTTAGTGCATAATAAAATGTACCTTGGGAAAAATGCATTTGGTGAGTCAAATGTTGGAAAATTACTTGATTGATGTCGAATGCTTTTAAAGTCGAATATTTAAATTTGTGTTTATATTTAGTTAACAGACACGGGAGTAGTCTCAAAAGAGACGATTCAAGCTTTCATGGATGAATATATTCCGGAAGATGCTCATGCTTTTGGACACTTATTGGTTGAGGATTGTTTAGCTGATTACGGTTAGTCGTTTTTTTTTAAAATAGTAAATAACAAATTATAAACAATTGTTTGCAGGTGAGAAATTGGACACAAATCAACCTTATTGCGAAACCTACGGAGAGTTTACTCAGGTTTGAGACGTTTTTGTTTATTTATTTCGAACTGATTTATACTTGCATTTTTTCTCTTTAAAGTGTATGCAAAACGTAATTGGAGATGTTGCAGACAAAGCTAACTGCAACATTGGAAGCATTGGATAACAATAATTGGTGGTTTCATCCTCTTTATGTTCTGACCACGTGCTCCTATTTTTTTTATTTCACTTCTATTATTTTAAGCATTCCAACAAAAGACCGGATACTGAAAATATTCTCAACTTGTCATCACTAAAATTGCATTTAGACTCATGCCTCTAATGTGGGTAATTACTCTATCTATTTTATCTATTTTTAAATGCTTCCTAATACTACTCTATTTTTCTTCTTAATTCGTTTATTTTTACATTATGGTTCAATAAAAAAAATCATGTATGTACATTGGAAATTAAAGGAAAAAGGATTCTTAATTACTGTCATAATCCAGCATCCATTTAGCCACAAACAAAAATGTCAATTTTAAGAGCTCATTAGCTGTAACAAACAAATGTCACCCAACCCAGGTGCGTTAAAAACATGTGCTTTACTACTTTCGTTCAACGACCCATGATAATATTAATAATAATTGTTTTAAATCTATCAAATTATTCAAAGTTTCTTAGGTTTACTAACATGGTTAGGTACACCTTTATATGTTGGGATGCGTATAGTTGAAGCACCTGCAAGTGTTATAATAATTTGAAATTCAACAATGCAAATTCTTAGAGACATCAAAACAAACACAATGGACGCCTTCTTCCGACTCTTTTCATTGCGAGTGGCAAAATAAAGGTGTATATATATAAAGCGTACAAGTAAGGTAGTGTAATGTGGGGCACAAATGTTGAAGAGACGCGAGATTGCAAAGATGACCTAGAAATTTTCACAGTCGCTTAAATAAGTGAGATTCTCTTTTATTGTTGATAGGTAAAGTAAAAAGATGCCAGAGGTATCTCATGCATGCAATTCATAAATTAAAAATCCTTACTTTACTATGTACCTTGAGGATCTTTAATAATTTCTTTCCTGTAATGTGCACAACTTAATTCAGTTGAAATTCGACATGGCTGGGTTGAGGTAAAATTGAAAAGAAATCTGATTCAAGAAGAAAACATTTTTTGTATGTGTATATTTTCTGTCTCATTAGAAGTAGTAAGCCGATTGGTTAGTTCATAGTTAATTGTCAGACCTTACAAACATAAAACTCGAGACAATGAAAAACTCTTCTCATTTTACTTAATTGTCATTTGCTGTGTCTAAGGTCTAGGGTATCATGATTTAGAAAAAACAGTAAATTACAACATAGATAGTTCGCTATTTACCTTGGCACGGCAGATGGTAATTTGAGCAAGCGGAATCAATTCTGTGAATTTGCAAATCAGTGACATATAATATTGTTGTTGAATTCAATGTGTGATTTGCTGCACGGGATTTCCGATAATCTGTCTGCTGTTTCATGGAATAATAAATTTTGGTAAGTTTTGTAGTTTTAGTAAGAGATTTTTACATGTAATCAAAAAAAACTATAAGCAGTAAACAATAAAATTCTTCTTCGTGCGCAATTCAGTAATTTCAATACATCCTGTTATTAAGTATTTTCTGAAGATTCTATTTTACATGCGGCAGCTTATAGAGTTTACCTGCTATTTGTGAAAGTGAAATCGTTTATGAAATTGAGTAATTCAGATATTCATGAACTTTGTGTACTCCACTCTTTAGTAATGTAATATGCATCATGATAATAATTATTTCATACAAGGACTGACTAGTTTTTCTGAGTGACAATAATATTATGTTATATTATATGATTTGATACTTTCAATAAGGATTTTAGTGTATCATTTTCCTTTCCAGATCATTTCAAATGTAGTAGTAGGTCATGAAGACCAAATAAAATTTGTTATAGATAATTTGAAGATTTATTTAATTAAGGATCATATTTAATTTTGATTGATTGCAGAAAGAATGAAATTCTTCAAAACTCCAGACCGCAGTTGATGTGCATCGTTTTTCGTGCATCGGATTGTCATTCCAAGTCATTCTAGATATTTGCCCATCCCATCATGCCTGCAAATTTGCTGACTTCCGTCTCTTCATTTTTGTATGCAGTCTCATCTATGCTCAATGGGGCACAAAATAATGCAGCAGTGCAATCCAGTTTTGTGTCCAATTTCCAATCCTCCCCCACCCACTTCCTTCCGGTGGGGCACCAACGCAATTCCAAAACCATCAACACTGGTTATGAATCCCCGAGTGCATCTGCAATTAACACATATAACTCAACAATGAGAGGGGGCGTGACTCCGGGGGATCCTCTTAATAACTTCATTAATGAAAGTTCCACGAGCCAAGATTATTATTATCAAAGTGCAAATAATTATAACAATCAGTATCATAATGGTGGCGAGGACTCTAAAGTGTCGTCAACTATCTAGTAAGTAAATTATTTACTCTGCATGCAAAACCAAACAAATTCATGCTCTCTTATGCAATATTGTCACGCGATTACTAAAATAACAACTTTAAACGGTGCTGAATTTTGTTGAAATTAAAAGTGTCTGGAGTAGAATGATAATTGGGCTCCAATTGAAAGAGTTAATGCGATGCAAGAATAATTTTATTGTCATTCGGAAATTCCTTTACCAAATTGCTCAGCTAGTTAAATGCGTTTTTCTAAAAGCTTCAGCCCAGGACATGATGCTTCAATTTTGCTAAAAGCGTTTATTGAGCGTGTAAAAAATCAACCTTGTGAGAGATTGCAGTATAAAAAGAAGCTCTTTTCGTTGTATGTTTTGGGTAGAATTTTCATATTATTGCAAATTGATAGAACAAACCTTGAACAATTTTAAAACGGCAGTAATTAGGGCTAATTTGCTTCTTGCATCTTGTAAATGATCATTAATTTATTTTAAAGCTTTCCAATTACGGCTGGTGGGGGATATTCCTCTTCATCTCAACAAAATCAGCCAAATTCTGGCTACGGCATTCTGGACGAAACTCCACAACAAGTTGTTCCAAGTCAAGGCGGACAGGGTCCAATAGAAATAAGTTACCACGATGGAGAGACGATAGCAACTCTGTTTACCGATGAATATGGAAATGTCACTAGATGCGACTTGTTGGAAGTCAAGTAGGTGATTTTCATTGCTTGATTGATGCATAAAATTAATTGGTCATGAATTATTTGTAAAACAGTAAACCATCAGAACAACAAGAAGCATTGGCAAATTTAGCAGCTCAAAATAAACTTATTGAGAAAACTAATTTTAACACAATGCTAAATATAATCCGAGCATGCCAAACATTAGACAAAGGTGATGGTCAACAAAAAAAGGCCAATCCAATCGAAGCAATTGTTCAAACAAAACAAAATATGTGGACAATAGTCTCTGGAATTCTTCCAGGTAAAATATTTTGAATTGATAAACGTTAAAGTGATGTCAGTTGTTCTAAAAATGTCTATATATTTATGTGATTCTTGATTCAGGGACAAAATGGTGCGGATTAAAGGATATTGCTGTAAGTAATGTACATAATTACTTTTTTGGTGTCTTAAATTAGTGCATATATTTATAAGTACTTTATCGTATTTTTAGGATGGATGGAACGATTTAGGTCCCGAAAAAGACCTTGATAAATGTTGCAGGTATGTTGATTTAGGTTAATGTACTTATTTTGGACAGATTATAGCAACTAGCAGTTATATTGCTCAATCAGATTGCATTTACATGATTATGACAAAATGTGTTTCTGTTTGTTGTAAAAAAAAAGGTCGCATGATCTTTGTCCCCGAAAAGTGTTGGCGTTCAGAGCTGCATATGGTCTAGTCAATTGGAGCTTTTATACAAAGTATGTTGCGTCAATGACTTCTACCTTTCTTTTATTCAAACATTAAAATAAATTATTTTAACATAATATATACATTTCTGGAATTTAGATCTCATTGTGAATGCGATAATTCGTTTTACGATTGTTTAAAACGAGCATCAAAGGATAACCCTGCTGCTGAAATCATGGGGAATTTTTACTTTAACGTTTTAAGAGTTCAATGCATAGACGAAGAAAATCCTCCAAAGTGTGTTTCTCGAAGTATGGGTGGAACAGGATTGAGTTGCACAAGATGGGAAAATGACAGCTCAAGAGAAAGTCAACGACTCGTTTTCCGACAAGTTAAACAACTATTTAGATGATTGAATCATTTTCAAGAACCAACAATAAATCTAACGAGCTTGATAAAAAATGACAATTTAATGCATTTTCCGAATCCAACGATGTGTTAAACAACGACAATCTTCTCGCTAACAACTACTGTGTATTTATTTTTATAAACCTTTGCTTTCTTGATTTTTTTCCTTTCTCGTTAAACGTGGCATATGTACGTAATTGTAATTATTATGTAAATAAAATATGTCAAAATGTTATAAATAAAATAATAAATCATTAAATACTTGAAGTTGACAATTTCACTCCAAATCGATACAAAATCGATAAACTGTGGTGAGGTCAGTTTCAGAAAAGTTTGATTAAAAAAATATAAACAAGTTAAAAAATCTTAGGTTCGGTGGGTAAAACATTTGATTTGACTCGCCGGCCTTAATAGAAAGTTGTATAGATTTTTTCCCTATGCTGAAAGGCCGGCTCGACAAATCAAACATTTTACCACACCTCCCCCAAGATTTTTTAACTTGTTTATATTTTTT
>JAQIXN010000078.1:0-74476 GCA_034698145.1 Proisotoma minuta | reverse complement strand
CAAAATCCAATGGCTCCGTGTTACGAATAACTCCTGAAAAATAAAAAATAAATAAATACATTTTTACATATGTATAAGAAGATTTATATAACAAGTTTTCTCTGGCAGGTTTAAAACTTAAATTGCATTTCTTTTTTTGAGAAAGAAGAAGCAACAACGCAATTTCCCTTCCAAGAATTTTATTTTATTCTTGTATGAAAATAATAAATCCGAGCTCATCTTTTACTTTCTCCAGGTGGCCCTGTCAGTTACCCAATCCAAATCTCTGGATTTTGGATTTTACAGCGAATGCAATATGCTGAATAAATAGGAGAAAGTCTCAAGTCCTCTGTCAATACTTTTATGTTCTAATCGGCCCCAAAAGCTTTCACCAAATTATTTCAGGTGGACGACTTTTGAGCTTTTGGCTGAAAAGATTAAACATTCAATCAACTTCCACTTCTAAAAACAAGCTCAATGTCCATTTATTACCAGTGCCACTCCAAAGGGAAGATCGATCGGAAGAAATCATCCAACAAATTAATCACCAACCGACCAACCACAAAAAGGATTTCTAAGCCCTTTTATATATTATTACTCCTGTTACACGTATATGTTAAAGTAGAGGGAAGTAAATCGTAAATTTTCATTATATAAATAGTAGATATGTAGTAATTATGGATGCACCTTGACAGTGATCTTTGTAAGATTGAGTTCCACTCTCCCAGTGGTCAGTCATGCGGGCTAATGGTATTTTCATGATACAACAATAGGCCTACTACTATTGTTCAGACCCTGGCTCGAGCTATGATAAGTGTGTTTTATGAATAGAGCATTATTGGTTACTTAACTCCTTCCCTGGGGTTCGAACTGTTGGCTATCAGGTTTTATGTAACTTACAGCTCCGGATTACCTTTTAGTGCTTCTCACAACTCTCCCAAATAATGGCACCGTAAAATGAAGACAATTGGACACAGGATGGGCATAAAATGAAGAGCAGGAAGGAAACATGGCTCTCATGCTTTAGCTTTGTTCGGGGTCTCAAAAAACGGTGGTTTTCATAGCATGTTATCCCTAAAAATGATGGGAAAAGTACCAGCTGCACAAGGTTTTGCTTTAACTCATTCTATACATTGTCCTCGGAACAATAGCAAGGAACAATTAGTCTTTGTTTTTCCTACGCAAAGAGAAAGTCAACAATCCCCAAAGTTCAGTACCTCCACGAACTGCGACTTTAATTTAAAATCATCACAGCAGGAGAAAACTCTGCTTTTGATGGACAGGCGAAATTTGAAATTTGAACCTTGTTTTTCACATAAATTTTCCTTTGCAAGTACCCAAATTAGCAAAATTATTTACATGCCCCCTACGCAGAACTTCTGACGATTTTCTAAGTCGTAAACAACTTTAATGATGGAATTTGAGATGAAAGTGTCAACGTCAACTACTCAAAACTCTGAAAACTCCAACTCACCGTCATTATCGATGGTAAATGGCTGGTCACTGGTGAGGATTTCATATTTGCAAATGTCGCCAAACTTTGCAGTGCAATCCCGATCCGTTGCCTCCACCCTTAAAATGAGGTCAAAAAGTCGTCCCTCGTCCACCTGCTTGACGTAGGAAGGTTCCAAAAATGTGGGGGCATACTCGTTAACATCCACGACGGTGATGTGGACAGTCGCACTGCAAAAAAAGAGTTAGAAATGGTTAGGAAATTGAAAAAGGCTTCATTGGAAGGCAAAGAACAAAAGCTCCATTTCAAGCCAAATCTCCATATTCTTCTTTTTCTTGGAAGAGGAAATTGGGATTCAATTCAGAGCCTCAGCCCCTTACGCCTGAATAATAAAGAGAAGTGCAAAGGGATGTAATACAGGTGTGGAAACTTTGGCATTTTTTGCAGATTCTTTAATCTCATGATGCCCCAATTAGTATTTTCCCTGCCCCCACTTTGTGGGTGGGGGTACAAACTCCAAATTTAGAATATACTATCTATGTGTATTATGCTTACAATTTGTGGCTCAAAACTGTTTTTGAATCTTTCAGACAGACATACATATTAAAAAACGTTGTAAAGTAAGGCAACTGCGTCTTAATATAGGATTCTAAATCCTTAAATCCAAATCCTTTTGAATGGATGTTGGAGACTGGGGAAAGTTTGTATGTGGATAATCTATTCATCCCTTATCTATTGGAACAAGCGAGAGCTGCAATAAATTCACGGCAACGAACGTGTCCTTTAAAACCAACGTTAGCACGTACAGCAAAACTCAACTCACGAAAAAGAAACAAATTCGATTCAATTCCGCACACGCAAAACAAAATCCAGAAGCGAAAAAAGTAGAAAAAAAATATTTTAATAATTGCTGCATTTATTTACGTTATTTGCCTGTTGAGCTGGTGCTTTGACGTTAGCCTTTGACAGAGATCTATTGCTTTAGCTCTCTGGAAAAAGTTGAAAAGGCCACAAAGGGAAGGTAAAAGGATTCGTAATTAGTGAGTGAGCCTTTGAGAATTTATTGCTTTCACCCAAATCAACATTCAATTGAATAGGAGAGGTAATTTATTTCAGACAAAAGCCAAACTCTTCAATAAATGAAGCATCTTATTAGGCTTTAGTTCTTGGTTCATCATCCAATCTCTGTCTTTGTCATGTTTATTAATTCTGATCCATGTCCCCACCCACTCAATGGATGGGGGGGGGCTTATATAAGCAACGGGGTAGAATGAGATTCTGAAGTGTTTTTAACTAATTCTATTGTATGTCAAATGCAAACTGGAGCACGCTGAGCATAATATCCACACTCACAAAATATTTAATTACATGTAGCTTTTGTTGTTTGGCGTGATTGACTTTTGACTTACTTATCAGAAGTGTCTCCATTGCAGCTGACGGCAGCAATGTCAAATCTGTAATTTTTACGCTTCTCGCAATTGAGAAGTCGCTTAGCCTTCAGTTCCGCTTCCCCGCGATCTTCATCCTTCAACAGAATCTGTAATAAAAAGAGATGGAATGAAATTCATGGAACAACTGCAATTTGTTTAATGAGAAACAGGTAGAAATGTAAGTAAACTCCGTTGGGAGTTGAAGCTCTTTGGAAGAAAAAGAAATTTAATGGATTCGGTTAATAAAAGAGATAAAAATAATTGAAAATTCAGCTCCGTAAAAGAAGAATCTCAAATCTTCCAAATAGGGGACAACTTATGTTAATCGTTGCATTGTTGGCTCTTCTAACAATGCAACTTTTATTTTTTGTGCCAATCCAAGTGTGGATAACACGCTCTGGAGATTTGACATTCTTCAGATGCAACACCTTAGAAAAAATGAGGAAATGGAATATGAAAAGTTAAAAGTTCATGCGGGGTAATAAATTAGCTGCTAAAAATTTTGCATCCATAATTTATTTTTTTATAATTGCAAGTTTTAAGCAAAGCAAAGGAGCTTAAGGCAAAAGGTAAATGATGAAATATTATTTTTGTTATTTTGACGTCTTTTGCTGTTTACATTAGGAAATTGAAATATTATCCAAACAGGAGAGAGAGAGAGACCTCCTGGAAATAGAAATATGTAGTTTCTGGAATATTCATTTCCCTAAACAAATATTAAATACCACCACTGACAAAACTAAACTCTTTCCCCACCAATAAACAACTCCTAGATACTACAAATACATTTCAAGTCAATAAGTCTCATCTTCTGTCAACTCTATCACTACTGACACAATCAAATGAAAAGGGATTTAGTACAAGTCGCAAATTGCCCTGGGAAATGTCTTTTCTGTCTTGTTCTTCAGGGGGTGTGGTCAATAAAGCTCAATAAATTATTACGGACTGGCTGCAATCAAATGGTGCCATAAAAATCATTGGACAGATAGAATTTACTCCCAAATCCATAAAGTATCTTTGCAAACTGTCACTTAATAAAAAGAGAGGCTTGAGTCACCTCAATTTCCTCTTCTGTTCCTTCTTTTGACGAATTCCCTGTTGAAATATTTAGCGAAATCCACTCATTGCCCATAAAAGGAGGAAGGGCCAAATAAATTTTTAAAGGAAAGGCGTTTATTTCGTAATTTATGAAGGCTCCAGAGTTAAGTTTGCAAGTTTTATGAGAGCATCTTTAAAGAGAGTCTTTACTTGGTAAAAGATTGTGCTTTTACGAGCCCTCATCTTCTCACATACTAAAACCAGTTACTAATGCCACACATCAAATATAGATAACTAAATACAACCCAAAAATCTCCATTAATTATCCCTCTCTCTCTCTCTCTCTCTTATAATGCAATTTGGACAATTCCCTGGTTGTGTTGTCCCCCAGTGGATGCCCCCTTAGTTGCAGATGCTATCAAGTTGATACTTTGATTTGATTACATTTGCTGCAGAATTCTCCAGTGGAGGCATGTCTCACTTTATGGAAATTCCAAATATATTCCTTCTACATAAGTCCATAAAATCTGGCGGAGGGAGGAAAAGGCCATAATTCAGTCCCTGGCTTCAGTAATGACCTCAAATACCTCGTAAACTTGTCCGCTGCACAAATGCAGCCGAGTTGACTAAATTTAGTCAAAAATTGAGACGTAAAGTCACGGCCTTTGATCCTTTCCTTTGTTGCATTGTCATTTGCTGGAAAAATCTCAATATTTTAACTCAAGTGCTCATTAATTACAGTGACACTTTAAAAATACCATTAGTGCCAAAAATCTTATTTTTTGTTCTTTAGCTTTGGCTTTGCCCTTGCAACGCAGAGGATTAAGTTTCACCAAAAATACACACGCAGTCAAAGCCAACTCTGGATTTTTTTTCTTCTACAATTTCACGCAGTTTCAAATATCTTGAGCTGGAATTCGGGTGATAAAGACAACACCAATAAATTCAGTTAATGCAGTCATTACGAAGGAAATTTATCAAGCTTTTAAAACCTTCATGGATATCTTTTATGAAGATATTTCCTCCCTCGTGCCAAACTGATTCATGTGCCCTATTAGAAACTAACTCTGAGAGCAAAGAAAGAGTCACGGGCAAAAGAAAGAAGAGAATTCAATTTGGAATTTTCCAATAAATCCAAAATCGGATGAAGAGTTAGTAGGTGATTCCAATCATTTTCCATATTTTTCTCCGCCATCTGCTTCAACTGGACAGGGAAAGTGACAGGGATTAAAAGATGTCCTTTTGAGAAATAATCCCACGCTCCATTGCATTCTTTCCCAGTGACCAACGAAGCGGAGCTGAAACTGAAGCGTTACATACTATATACATTTTTGTTCCTCGTTGGTGTTTGTTGCTGTGGCTGGGCCACGTTATGAATTTGGAGCAGGAGGGAGTGAGGGAAGGAATACAAATGCGGACAACTTTCTCCATTACCACCACAAAACCTCATTTCAGAAGAGTAAAACTAAAAATGAATGCAATGCTATTGTAGTTAACTAAATGCTTCTTATTAAAAATATTACACATTTCCATTAATTTTAATATTTCAGTAAAATTGAATGCTTTCGTCCCCACAATTCGGTTAAATTGGAAGCTTTTTCTCTAACCAAAATGCACATTTCCGTTAATTGTCCAAATGCCTTTCCTTCTTTCTTTGACATGAAAGGAAGAATTTCATTCCTGCTCTTTTCTCCAAGGGATCGTTTATAAATTTTGCTGCCAACTTTATTTTTTCTCCTTTGGTAAATAAAACGGTTGAGAGGGTAAGAAGAAGTAATTTTACTTTCCCCGGAACTAAGGATGACTCACTGACAGTCCCTGCATCAGTTCAAACAGCATTTTTTGTTTTCTCCCTCAATCCAATAATGAAAATGAGTTGAATGCAGCTCAAACTTTCTCCAGATAATTCCCACATTGTTCCCCCAGATGTTTTCAATTACAGGACGTCCATTGTTGAGAAAACTTTTCAACATCTCCACATAATGCACAAAGTTGCATGAATAAATCCCCTCAACACAATTTTGGAGATGGAATCATAAAAATTCCCCCACTATAAATATAATAATATGATGATTCAGCAGCGTGGATGTCCCTTTGAAAAGGGGAAGACATTTTTCATATTCCCTCGTCATCTAATCGGACAAAGTGTTAACTTTGGAGTTGTAAGCAAAATAAAACTTTCCCCGAAGCCTGTCAAACTGAAGGGAACTTTCCCTGTAGAAAATACACAAATGATCCCAATAATTAGTTGGTCTAAACAGCGCTTTGCCCCCTCGGGGGAAGGCACGCAACAAAGCCATTTCTGGCAAGATTGCATCTTTTGGGACTAAAGTTGTGGATGGTCCAAAAGCAACCCTTGATTTTGGGTAGGGGAAAGTGAGTTGGGGAGAAAGGAGATCGATAGCCAACGGAACAACTTTCTAACTCCCTTTCCGTACACACTCATTTAACCTTACAAATAAATTCAAGTAAAACTTTTGCCCTTAAGGAGCCCTCAACGCTAATGAAACGAAATTTGCAATTTGCGTCAAGGGATCGATTTTTCGATTAATATCTTCCAGAAATACAAAATAGAAAATAGTTTGAAGGGGAAGGGAAAGTTGTAAAGCAGCGCACTTGAGGAAATCATGATTTACATCACAAATGCCAATCCACTTTCCCCAAATTTAAATTGACAATGCAAAAGCCTCCCTTCAGTCAAATACAAATCTCACGAGAGCTCATCATAACCAAAAAAAATCCAAAATCAAATGCCATGTAGTATAAAGCAGAGTAAAAGTACTGTGCATGCGGAACAAAAATGCAAAAAATGTTGCACTTTTTTGCACCTCCAGCAAATAAATCACTCTGCAACGAGTTTGGCAACTGCTCGAGATTATTTTTTGTGTCGTTAGTTAAACCTAAACAAAATTTAAGCTCATTGTTTACACCTTTAGCAAACTCCATAAATAATTTAACTAACTCGTCCATTTCACCGTTTATTTTGTCAACTGTATAATGCCCAACCTAAATTGCCAAACCTACAAAATTGAGACCTGCCATCGCCCACATGGCAATTAAATAAAATTCAAAGTTTGCAAATGCCAAATGTTATGTAGTAGCTACCTATCAAATTTCTTCACCCTTGCAAATTTGGAGTTAGTTGAATCATTAGGCCAACGATACCAGGAACTGAAGGGAAAATTAAACAAAAACTCTGAGAACTCGATGGCGAGATCAAATACTCGGAATTCATATTTAACTATGTCATCATTTATATAATTGCAATTTGCAAATGTCAGCTCTGCAAATAATTCAAGCCCAATTATTTAGTTAGTTAACACATAACAAAAAAGATGAGCATTGAAATTGAATTAGCATTCACCTCAGAACTTATTAGTTAAAACCAATAGTCAAACATTTTTTTTATGTATGCTCAGGGTCTGATGTCATAATCATTTATCAAATCTTTCTTATGTTGAGCATAAATTATTGGACAAATTCTCACGTCATGTAAATTCATGTAACAAGTTTATTATTATGAGAAGTTTGAGATGACCCAGTAGCCTCTTTGGCAATCGGATTCAAACATTTTCCAGCATTTTTTTGAGACATGTTTAAAAAAAAAACAGTTAAATTAGGCTAAACAGTGTCGCCTCAAATCCAATTATCTAACTCGCCTCCCTCACACCTTAACTAATTATCTGAGACACGATCACATAATGAGATCATCCCTTGTAAAAAAAACATGAGTCAGTGGTCAAAATTAACCTTAAAATTAGCATTTTTATGCGCAACTCATGACTTGTCCTTAGAATTTAGATGCAATCTAATCAAAAGGAAGGAGGGGCAGGAAGATTAAAATAAATTCAGTTTATCTTCAAACGTTCTTTGATGTTTTAATTCCGAATATTTGTGTTTATTTTCCCCTCCTTGACTTTCTTTCCCTATAGGCATTAGCCACAACAAAGAAATTCTGCTAATTTCCTCATTTACTCATCAAATTTGTCAAGGGACAGGAAATTCGTCTTTGTTATTTAAAGTTGTCACAAGCCAAAAGTCTATAACTCTGACGATGATGATGACTTTGTGATGTTTAAAGAGAAAATATTGTTTTAGCTCTCATCCTGCCAAACTTATCTCCGCTTTTTGGCAAGCTTGGCTTTGAAGAGCCCAAAAATCGAGTGTGTATTTAACTAACATCATTTGCAAGCTCGTAAATCTTGAGATAAATTGCAAGAGTAAATATATACTAGTTTATCTAACAACCAACTCCAATCGTACATAAGTAAGTATTTGCAATTTGGCAGGTGTTTAATAATTTGACCAATGCCAAAAGCTAAAATTTGCGCAGCTTTGTTAACTTTCTCCGCAAGGGACTAAACGGGGCCAACACTTTATGATACTGATTAAGCCACACGCTTCAATACTTTTTTCATAACTTGAATCGATAAAGCAAACACGCAAAGGGCTGAGATAATTTAAATACTCATGCTGTGCTTACCTCAAACGGAGTTTCGCCATGATGCTGTCGACTCACGATTCGAAATCCGCAAATTTCTGCTCCAACAGCCCGAATTTTCGGTTTCACCTCCACGATCAGCTCGTCCTCACGAATTAGTCCGTGGTAGCCATTTTCAGCATCGAGCAGCTCGGGCTTGGGAACTGCAATTTTAAAAAAATATGGAATTATGTGTCATTACATCAATTTTGTTGGTTCGATCGACATGCAAATCGATTTTCTTTACAAACAGTGTTCCTTGCTTATGCTATGTCGTAATAATGTAGCAATTAATGGGACACAATGGAACGCGTTCCGCTTAAAAATTCAGTCAGCGTTTAATGATTTCATGGAAGGTTTTTTTTTCTAGTGTTCAGTTCAACAACTTTTATTTAGAGCATGGAAAGAAATTAGCGTTTCGTTTATTGATTTGCCCATAAGCAATAAATATTATTATCTGGTGCCATTTGGTGAACAAATTGCAAATTTAATTTGCAGGATTACGTCAATCTTTGGAAATTCCCATGATCTTGTGCAACTCTTGAAAATTGCAGCTCTTTTTAGTTCCTTGTTAGCAAATTCTTCAGGGACAGAAAAATTTGTTGGAATGTGAGATTTAATGGGCTCGTTTTCGTTTTTTTCTAAAGCATGATGAGCAATTCGTTTTTTTTTATCCCAATTTACTATATTTCCAGAGGTGCAGAGTTCTATTTCTGGGAAATGCAGCAAAAGTACAAAACATAAATGCTTTCACCAGGGATAAGATAACTGAGACGAAGAAGGATTTATGAGCTATGAAGATTTAGCAGAGATTTAAGATTTTTGAGGGAAAAAATTATATGCCGTGGATATGACAGGATGTGCGTAATTTTGTTGATAACACTCTGTCAAACAAAAGCTATCTTATCAATGGCTGATGAATTAGTCAAAACATTTCTATGAATGGGAAAAAATGCAATTTGGGTTGCCAATTTTTGGAAAATATTCAATTCATTTATTGTTTATGAAATACAAAACGATTTTGAACAAATAATTTACAACTTTAGCATTTGCGAATGAATGAATGAGTTTGCTGATGCTGAATACTATGCTCTATTCTCAAAACTCTTAAAACGTTTCTTTAAATGCACATTTTATGTACATAAAATGCCATAAATATATGCAATAACACATTATAATTTACAAATCGTCAAAAAAAAATGTTACCTCGATCACTGGATGCCAAGACCCCGATGGACAAAAGTCCAGACAAGAATAGAAGTTTGTACATTTCAACTTGCTTCACCTTTTTCCCAAAATATGGCACTGGTAATTTTACCACTTGTTAAAACCACTCCCCCTTCTTCTTCCCCCTGAAGGGTTGCAAATTTTTTTAAATGACAATTTTCCAAATTTTGTAGGCAATTAGGATGTGTAACTAGTGCATGGTAGAAGCTTGGGATTTGTTTTGTCCCGAGAACGTTGGTCTGTTGGTTGGTGGCTTGGTTGCCGCAGTCGAACTGCTTGAAACTCTCCCCGGAACCCGAAATCCGAATTGAGAAGAGTGATAGACCTTTCTCTTGCACTCCAGTCTAAACTCTGACCAAGTTTGCCAAAATATATAAAGAGCCAGCTACTCTCCTACCCACGCTCAGCCAACCACAGCGTCTCCCAACAACTTAACCCCACCCCCAAAGTCCTTCCACGCTGAGTGGGGGTAAACCGACAATGGGGGGATTTTTTCACAACTACCCAAAGTTTGATACCTTTTCGGTTTTAGGACTTTTTTTAAATTCTGGAAATTGTTTGAAGCACCCGAAAAAAAAAAGATTTTTTTGCCAGTTTCATACAACCACTTTCACTTTATGGGCAATGCATTGTTCGGGACATTTGGGACAATTTCAGATTGACGTAGCATTTGCAGGTTTCTCAGCAAAAGACTAGTGACTCTGCAGGATAGGAATTGGAGTCGACATGCGTCTACCTACTTTAGGAAGGATATAAAGAACAAGTTATAAAAGGTGTATAGGAAGAAGAGAAGCCCATTGTTCAAAATCCAAGTCCCAAAAAGGAGAAAAGTTGAGTCAGCGAAAGTTGCTAGCAAGAATGAGAAGGGCATCTGCCAACTTCTTTACAAACCAAATACCAAAATACCAATATCTATAATATTATTATGCAATCAATTAAAGTTACGTAACTTGTCGGCATTTATTTGGAAAATCCTTTGACCGTAACAAACTTAATGATCATAAAATAATTAGGATGTGGAAGCGGGGGCAGCGGAAGCGGTGTCCATCGCGGTCTCCTCGCTGTACTTTCCTTTGGAGGCTGCCAACTTTGCCAACCGTCCTTTAGCTCTTCGGTCCATTATTTCCTTCCTGTTCTTATCCATTTTAAGTTTGACAATAACAACCTAAGAGGACAAAATAGAATTTAGAATATAATTAATTTAAAGTTAAAAATAAAAATAATATTTCGACATACTTTTGATGGATGGACAGGCACTTGGACAGTTGTACCGTTAGCCTTTTCTCGTACAATTTTATCCACATACAGGGAAAATCGTTTTCTGTAAACGGCTGTCACCTTTCCAACCTGTTGTCCCTTAAAATGTCCCCTCATCACCTGAGAAAATAAGAAATAAAACAAATTCATTAGAAATCTTTGTAAATTAAAACAATTACATCTAAGCTAAAAATGAAATTTTTTATTAGGGAATATTTTTAATGTGTTCAGATCCAAATTCTCGGCAGGTTTGCTCATAAAAGCCACAAAGAGATCAGAATTTGGGCCCAGAGCACCTGGACCTAAATTACGGAGATTTCTGCAGCATAAGTTAGCAGTTTTTCTAAGTGAATGGGTTATTGATCATCATAAACAAATGCAATTTCAAAACTTAATTTTTATTTTTGGCGTATCTCACCTGAACTTCGTCGTCCTTGCGGACAGGCATGGATCTGACGTTGTATTTGACCCTTAGCTCCTTGGACAGGGGGGCGGACATCAACTTCCTACGGACGTGGGAAGGAGCGTTGAAGTGACGCTTTCGGTTCTTCCTTCTGGAAACCGAGACTTGTGGATTTCTCTTCATTTTAACTGCTCACCTGCAATTTCAAAATATGTTAATTTTGTCAAAAATTTAGTGCGGCGGAGATTTTGTCAAATTTCCATCTGACTTGTAGATTATGAAATAAATGAGTGCGGGTTAACTTTTGGGATATAAAAACCACACCCACATTTGGTGATGTGTTGGTTTTTACGAGGGGGCGTGGTTGTGGTGGGGGATAATTACCTGGGAAAGAACTCGTGCCGAGGAGAAAAGTTGCCGATGCCTCGTTGCTCTGAATTGAATCTGGCCGCGAAACTTTTTCCTACCGTTCAGTGTTTAGTCTCATTAAATTGGGCAAAAAGGAACGGTTTAGATGATTTTTTGACAGATTTCCCTAATTTTCCAAAAAATTGCACATGCAAATTAAGATAAGCGATAAGCTATTAACCGATGTAAAGTTTAAAATGATGGTGCTGGTTATGCAATAATTATTTGAAAAGTTTTAATTTTCCGGAAAAATAACACAATGCGATTAACAATCAAAAATTATTATTTATTGCAATTATTTAACTTGGTCAGTCTATGTTTTATCATTACAATTTCAAAATAAACAATTATCTGTAAACTGCAAATGCTAGGAAGAAGAGACTGCCCTTTGACCCCCAATAAGTAGTCGACTGATTAGAGAACTGTACCAAAAAGGAGAAGAACTTGTCGTCGTCGTCGTCACGCCTTCGTCATCTTCCCCACTACCCCTGGAAGACGATTCTGCGTCACTTTCATGACAGGAGTGAGCGCGAGCGTCTTGGTCGTCAGCCCCACAGCCGCCGCCACCAGGAAGCGTCGCCATTAAACGTTTCAATGCGTCCTCATCCACTTTAATACCTTTTAAGCAAACAATAAATTAATTAACAGGACAAGCACAAAACGCAGAACAGTAATTAGTATTTATTCAGTCAATATTCATTTTAAAGTGGGATAAATTCATCGCCAAAAAATATCTGCTGTTGCGTCTCATCGTAGTATTCGCCAAATTCACCAAAAACTGGCATCGGCATTGACATTGGCGTCATTGGCTCCTCCTTACCTAGCTGTTCGTAGGCGTAGCGAACGTCCGAGGCTGAGGGTGGCGACAGAGACTGTGACGATGACGAAGACATTGAAAATTCTACCGCTTGATGTTGTTGTTGTTGGAAGTGAAGTCTTAGTATCATTGCAGAATTGTCTTGTTCTTCCATAATGCTGCCTGGGGGTGGGGCCAGGGTATAATTTCCCCCGTGGACACACCCACCGCAGCCGCAGGGGGCAGGGTGATAAAACTGTTGTTGTTGTTGGTGCTGCTGCTGCCAATTATTGTATTCGTAAATGGCAGGCTGGTAAAATTGAAGCTGCTGTTGATGATGATGAAACTGCTCCATACCATTTATATGCTCTAGAATTGGTCCCTGGTACTGGAGCTGGAGTTGAGCTTGCTGAGCTTCTTGTTGTTGTTGTTGTTCTTGTTGAGCTTGGGCTTTTTGAGCTTGTAATTTTGCCTGCTGAACCCCTTTAGCTCTTACAATCGTGCAAACGGAACAATTCGAGTCAATGCAGCCCTTCCAATGTGCCAAAATTTTAAGAGAGGAACAACAATGGAGAGCAGGGCACGAGGGCCCTTCCTTGCATCCCTTAATGTGACCCCAAACGCCCTGCATCATCTCGCAGTTGGGGACGCCACACTTTAAGCAAAGAAACGGGGTCATTCATTTTGCATGCCCAAGAAAAAAAAATCTAACTAGATAATACCGGTGGAGATCCAGCCACTTTTTTAAGACATGCAGATGAATGAAGCAAAAGAACCAATTGTTTTGTAATCAGTTTATGACTCTCTTCAGGGCTTTTCTGTCCTTGACCCTTGACCCGAGGGATGACGGGGTCACGATCCTCTTTTTTAGGGACAGTCTTCATCCTCCCTCTAAATAAATAGAAACTTTCCATTTCAGTTCCGAAATGGAAAGTTTGGATTGTTCCATGCAAAATTTATTTAATTATATATATAGCTTTTCATACCTTAGAACAATTGGCCGAGATGGACAAAAGGTTTATGGCACTGACGTGAGCATGGGTGCAAGGTGTATATAGTAACTTTTCAAACCTTTCAATCTTTTCCTGTTTTCAATTCCTCGGAATCACAAACAATTCTCGATAAGTGGGAGTGGGATAAAGCCCACAACTGACACAGTTGACGTAGTCCAACCAAATTGTCAACAAACTGAGACTTTGAGACCAGGAAGAAAAAAATTAACGGATTGTCTTCTCACGCCACTGCACTTAAAGTTTTAAGTTCTAAGCTTTGGCTCAGATTTCTTCCCGTTATCTACGTAGGAAATGTAAACATCAACAGGTAACTTGCTTATCTGGGCCAAAAAGAGGCAAAGTGCAAACAGAGAACACTTCCCATATAAAATAAACCCGGATTCGGAGTGCAATGCTCGGTCCACAAACCCGATTTCGGTGTTACTTCCTCAGTCACAAACAAATATCAAGGAATTGGTAAGTTGTTGGCAGAGGATGAGACAAGTGGAGCAAATCTTTAGGAGATTGATCACTATTGACTGCAGGCTTTAGTTTAGTGGGCCAAGTTTACCTACAACACAAAACATCCACGCAAATTACAAACTGCTTTACCAACCCATGCTTTTGTAACTTTGACACAACTGCGGAAATTTAAACTCTCTCAGATAGAACACATAATAACCTGTCTGTTAACCAATTCCAAGCCACAAGTTCAGTTGTCTCAGTCTGCCTCAAAATGTCTCAAAATCCCTCTGTTTGCAAAACAATTGTTTCCTGCTATTTGCTAATATTGCTAATGCCAAATTCCCTCAACTGCAGCTGCAAACTGCAATAAAAACTAGAATTGGAGTTAATTCCTGGATTCTATTCCAAATTTAGCCATCAATTAAATAAAGCATGGTAAGGTCCATCTGTTTTTGGCAGGTTTAAAGCCAAATTAAATTAAATTAAATTGACTAACACGCGGAAGAGGCTGCAGTTAAATCAACAATGAATTTTGCAAGCAATGGCATTGCATAAATTTTTTAATGCTTGTGCTGTGTGATGATGTTGCGTTAAGCAACTTGACGCAATTTTAACTCGTGCAACTCTTATGCAAAAACCGTTTGTTGCTGTAAATGGCGAATGCAATTGTTAAATTGTGGGAGTTGAGGCTTGTGAAAAAGTACGTATCCGTACATAGCGTTTAATTTGTATCAAACAATAAATTAAAATACAGCTTGGAATAATACATCATAAATTAAAATTACAGCTAGCTGAGATTTTCAAATTATCTTGAGCGGAGGCTTTTAATTCCGTGGATTTGAGCTTGGTAGACAGGTCTGCAGAGGGGACATGACGATTTCCGCATGCACGTCTTCCAGTGACGAATTATTTCACGGTTTGAGTTGCATGTTGGCACTTGGCAGCCTTCAGGCTCGAAACAGCAACGGATGTGGTCCAAAATCTGCTTTGTGGACTCGCAATATGGCAGCTTACACTGGAAATTAAAAGAAAAATTAAATTTACATTGGAATCTCAGATTGCCTCAAATCAAGTGTTTTAATATCGAAATCTTTTACAACAACGAAAACGAACTTAATTATGAATCGAAACTGTTTTTGAAACTATCGAAAGGTTATTCCAATAATAGATTGTTACCTTTTCCTTGGGCGTCTTTGGTTGTGTCTCATAGTCGTGGTCGTAGGAGCACTCTTGTCGTTGGCAGCCATGGGCATGAAGAATTAGCACAAGTTGTTGCTGAATTATCTTTTGACTTTCTTTGATCGACATTTCAGGAACTTCCAGAATTGTTTCCATCATTTTGGAATTATTGGAATTGGATAAAGTTGAGAGGACGTTAAAGTCGAGTGTTGCATAGAAATCTGTCGAGAGTGTGACCTGATAGGGCTTTATATACTGCTCCAGCCTCTCAAGTTTTGTATCCATGCAGAAGACTGCTGATGATATGGGATGATGTAATTGCATTTAACTTGTTTAACACGCTGTTGGGGAATGCCCTCAAAATGAACAGACCATAATAACGTGTGGCCAATCCAAAGACGTTGATTTCCCATCAACAAAAGAAGTGCCAAGTGTGCACAAACTTTTCAGAACCGTTTATGATGGGGAAGGACTTTACGGGGAAAATGGTAAAAGTTCTCAGGATAAACAATTTATGCTCAACTATGGAGTAAATAAACTGGTTTAATTTAACAATGAAGTCGATAACAATGGATTGCGTCAATGACAATGGAGAATTTCTCATGGTTTGCAAATGATCCAGTCTACGCAATTTGTTTGCTTAATTTGTTGGGTCGTAGTCCAGTCCCAAGTTCTTCTTTGCGTATGAATGAAGACGCATGAATTCAATGCAAGGAATTTGACCAATTAATTCATGTAATTAATTGTAAATAAAGTAAAGTTCTTGGACTTTGGTCTAGGACATTGCATTTATATAATGCATGGTTCCGATCATGATCTAGATATTTCCAATTTTATTAGTAAATCATTTCCTTAACAAGATAATTAACACTCCACTTTAATTGGGGTCTATTTTTATACATATTAATTATCCGAAAATGACACTGTTCTTAGAAATTATCTTATAAACATATTGTTCAGCCACAAGCAAAAAAGTAAATTGATGATGCATTTTTCATCTTTCCATTTCCAAATTGGAAGATTCCATTGGAAATTGGATTGGAAATTCCAATGGTTTAAATGTTTTAAACTTGACCAAAAATGAACCACACCCCCTTTAAAATAATCCCGACAATTCGACTATACAACAATATTAGATATATGCCAATAAAAATTTGCACAATGGCATACATTCTTTGCTTTGCTTCCCAATCCTTTGTTATTATAGCGCCAACCTTTGAATGGGAACTTTCTTGCTCGAAAACTTCCAAATTTAATTAATCGTCAACTCAAGTAATTGTTCCCAGAGCAGACCCCCAAAGACCCCAGAACATTATTGGTTATTAACACTAGTCGTAGTTTACACAGAAGGCGTTATTATTCATTTGTTTGCTCTTATTTACAAATAAACTTTAATTGTTTGCAATCCTTAATAATAAACTATTTAAAATAAATATGGATATGCCATCGGGGATGCAGTTGGTGGGCCCTGTGAAGGGGAGAAGGGCCGGGAGTGGCGCTGAAGGAATCCAGATGCAGAACGGTGCCCCCTGCCCCCCTGACCTCGCCTCATTTTTTGAGTGTCCAGTCTGCTTCGATTATGTAAATTGGCCTTGATTATTATTATTATTAAATTGGCTCAGTTATCTTATAATCATTTATTTAATTGGTTGTGCAGGTACTTCCCCCAATTTTCCAGTGCCCAGCAGGTATTGTTTCGCATTGTATCATTGTCTTTATTCAAGTCTTTTCTTATGTCTTGCAGGTCATCTCGTTTGTAGTAGCTGTAGACCAAAGTTAAATTGCTGCCCGACTTGTAGAGGGCCATTGGGTAAGTTTAACTATTCAACCTTTTAATTAATTACTAAAATTAATCAACTAATTTATTAGGGAACATCCGAAACCTCGCAATGGAGAAGGTAGCGAGTACTGTCCTCTTCCCCTGCAAATTTTCCGCAAATGGCTGCAGTTCCTTGTTACTTCATACTGAAAAAGCCGACCACGAGGACGTTTGTGACAACCGTCCATACTTTTGTCCTTGTCCCGGGACAAATTGTAAATGGCAGGGATCGTTAGAACAAGTGATGCCACATTTGCTACTTAATCACAAGTCAATTACTACCCTCCAAGGTTAGTTAAATGATATTATTTTTTTATTAATGGAATATTTGGAATAATCAATTATTATTAATCTTCCTTATTCTTAGGCGAGGACATTGTATTTCTGGCTACGGACATAAATCTCCCAGGTGCTGTTGATTGGGTGATGATGCAATCTTGCTTTGGCTGCAATTTCATGCTAGTGCTGGAAAAACAAGAAAAGAATAATTCCGAACAGTTTTTTGCCATTGTCCAACTAATCGGATCTCGAAAGCAGACTGAAAAGTTTGCATATAGGTACTTTTATATTTTAATTGTTACTTTGTTATTAAACAGTTTTAAAATGATGTTCTTTTTACCACATAATATATAGACTGGAACTAAATGGTCACCGACGTCGATTAATTTGGGAGGCCACTCCCCACTCTATCCATGACGGCGTCGCATCCGCCATCCTTAATTCTGACTGTCTCTTCTTCGACACGAATACTGCAAAGTTATTTTCCGAAAATGGAAATCTCGGCATCAACGTAACAATTTCAATGGTGAGCTGTGGCAAGTAACAAGGAACAGGATTGACTGAATATACAACGCAAAGAAATTATGAATGTGACACTTGTGTTTATGGCACTAAAATACCAAGTATTTACTTACCCATTCTCAAACTATAAGTTTAAAAAATATATATTTAATAATTGCGTCCGTTGCTGCGTGCGAAACTTCCATCAAGTACTCTGAATTATACAAGTCGACTAGTTTTAAGGCTTGTGTACGATAAACGATATTCCTATTTTATTTTTCAAACGTTATTTATGATTTTTGCCGTACTTAATTTAATTAAAAACGCACACCCTGTATTTCCAAAATTGAATTGACGAGAGGTGTTTAACCGAAACAATCTCCTCCACTGGAATGAAAACGAATAAAAAACACACAGCTAATTGTGATTAATCTACATAGTTTGTTTGTTATTTTCACGATAATTGATAAAATGACTTAAAACCTATTATTGCTATTATTATAAGAACCCCAAGATTGATTGCGATTAAATGAAGATTTTCGTTCATATCTTGATCCTGGAGTTGAACTTTCTGAGCCTCTTCCTTGTGAATTGTTCCCAGGTCCTCCTCTGTTGCTGGATGTTGAGGAATAGTGAACCGGAATGTTGTTTTGACGTCCTCCGCCGCCGCTTGGGCCTCGTACGTCTTCATGATCACCCACAGAAGATCGGGGCATGTGTCGGTGCTCAACATGAGCCTGGAGATCCCGTTGAGAAAGATATGTCCTTCTACAGCCCTCAAAACCGTAGCGTGTCCCTCCATGATGACACATGAACACTTGACCAAGATGAGCTGCCTCTATTCGATTCACGCGATCATTGCAACAAGAGCAGTGGGACTGTTTGGATGCGCATGCATGACAATACACGTGCTTGCAGGGAATCTGTTACAAGAATGTTTTAAGAATAAAATTAATTGGTCAATGGTCATCTTATCTTTTAATTGAATCAATTTACATACCAATCTCCCATAAATTCTAATGGGTAGTTTGCATTCTACACACATGTGGATATTTGGAGTTGGAAGTTTATCTCCCAAGGGCGTATATTTATGATCCCACCGAAGTTCCAACATTGGCTGGGGTGGTCCTTTTGAAACCGTTGAAAATGTTGGGGGTACTAGTTGAGAAATATCGTCGTCCAGGGTGAATTCCACCTTTGGAAGTTCTTCCTCTACAACCACAGAAGAGGAACTTCCAACGACTGATGAAACTCCTGCTTCATGTTCCTCTGGAAGATCATTTTCCCGTTCGTCGATGACCATTTCGTCATCTGTATGAATGATACACACAAATGAGCTTTAATTATTTTATTTTAACTCTTGTTTTACCGTGATCATCATCGTCAATCTCAATCTGATTGTCCACAATCTCACTGGTTTCAATTTCCTCTTCGTCACTCTCGATAACCTGTAAAGAAGCAATGTTTTTTATTTACAACAAAAGATTACTGGGTTACAGATAATTTTATAAATAGAAAATTTCGTCTAAAATATATGAAGTAGGTATGTAAAGAACAAAGTGGCTATAGTAATGCCTCAAGCCGACAAAGATCTACGCGTCCATTTGATAATTATTTGGTATTATTGTATTACTTTATGAGGCATACGCTCTCTAAATATACGGGATACGTCTTCTAAAATGGTACTGACTCGTTGGGAAACGGGGGTAAGTCTGTTTTTCAATTTCAATAGAATTATCAAGATTTCTTTTTGGTAAACTCAAAACCATTTCAGAAAGACGAATCCAACTTTCTTCTTTTAGCGTCTACATTTCTACTTGCGACAGCTTTTGCGTCCTCAGCAGCCAATGCCCCCGTTATCCTAAAACCACTGATTTTCTTTGGAACCTATTTCTTTTGTAGGGGATTCTGGCTTGTGCCAAATTTAGAAGAAGCTCAAGTTCCGGAGCCAGGTCGAAAAATTATTGTAAGCTTTTTTTAGCTAAAAGTCTGAATGAACTAAAGACAAGTCAATTCTAAGCAATCTTCTGAAAAAGGTCCGCGTCATAATCGACATCGTTTATCTGGGCAACATCTATGTCATCATGGTCTTTTTAGGAGACCCATTCTCGAGAATTGTCTCACTTCATGACGCCTATGAGCTTAAAAGGGGATGGTCTTTAAGTAGTGACAACAAAATGACCATTTACGCCGGCTACATTTTCTTTCACTGGCTGTCCCTTCTTGGCTCCCTTGCTGGCGTCCGTCTGGTGGAAAATGGGTTCACCTCTGTAGCTCTAATTATTAGAAGATCATAACTAATTCCTCTAACTAATCACTAATTATTATCGAATAAAACAATAAACTATCAAAACAAAACTAGTTAAAATTGTACCATTTTTCTTGGGCGTCCTACTCGTCTTCTTAGAACGTCCGTTCCTCCGGAAGTTGGGGTCTTCCCCCGTCCCCTGCTACTTTTTGACGGAGGTCGACCAGGACCCCGAGCCCCCCGACCACGCCCACGACCCCTCCCACTTTTCTTATCCCCCTCCATGTTATCAATTTAACAATGAAAATGAACAAGTTTTTTTGCCCTGGAAAGTGAACCCTAACCCAAGTTTATAATAGATCACAATCTTATAATCTTATATCCCTTATTTTCAAAGCCACACCCACTGATAAATTCACGATGCAAAATATACTAAAAAACCGAGATTGACAGAAAAAGGTGAAAAAACTCGTTGTTTGTAAACTTATTGATGAACTCGGGGAAAATGAAACTTTCTTTTGAGAATCTCATTCCATGAAAATTTATTCAGAATTTTCTCATCAGCATTATAGCATACAAGAATTTTAGTGCCATAAAAATCATACAATTAGTAAGAACAATAATTTAAGTACGTTAATGTAATGAAACATGACATTTACAAAGGTTAAAATTACAAGATAAAAATTTCTTGTATCCACTTGAAAAACTTAATAATATTAATATCAGCTATTATTGCTTCCGTGATGGGCTTGAGAGTGAAGGTTGAGATGATGTTGTAGCTGTTGCAGATATCGACTGCTGTCCATATTGTACTGTCCCCCGTGACCTTGGCTATTGTGACCATGTCCTCCTTGGTTCTGGTTATGCCCATGAACAAGATTCACAGGCTGGGACTGTTGACCTTGGCTCGACTGTTGCTGTTGAGCTAAAAGCCCACTTTGAAATTCCATCAAAAGAGGATTATTTGGTCGGTATGTAGCAGAGGATTCAAAGTGATTGTAAAGTCCTGGGGATGAGGAAGCCGATCCTTGCTGAAGATACTGATGTTGAGGAACACCATAGAGAAATGCACTTGAAGAACTTGAGGATGGAGCTGGATATTCAATGTCAGAATCTGAATCATCCATCTCCTCCATTTGTTTCTTTTTGCGAGGCCGTCCTTTACGACCTGATGATGAGGAAGAAAATGAGGTTCCAGGCAAATTGGCATTTGGAGTTTTTGGCTGCCGTGGGATGGGGGTCGCCGACTTTGGTTTTCGGGGTCTTGGAGTTCGTTTTGGTGGTCCAATCTCCCCGCTTGCTCGTTTTTTCGCGATATCTGTTCGCTGACCACGGTTACTCACATGATTTGGGTCGTGAATTGTCTTGTGGACGCGGAGTTGAGAATAAGTGTAGAATTTCTTGCCGCAGATCTCACATTGATTTTCTGGAGGCCCGTGGGCAGTTTTCATGTGTTTTCGAACCTTGCTTGTGTCGGCAAACGGCTCATTGCACATGCTAAGAAAGATACATAAAATGTTTTTTTTTTTTTAGTTTTTTTTTAAATATTAGGAATTGAATTTTAACAAATACCTGCAAAGATATGGTTTTTCTCCTGTATGAAGCTGTAATCAATAAAAACAACAATAACTTGGCTTACTCAGCAAATAAATGCAAATGTGTATGCATAATATACCCTTTTATGACGAATTAGATCCGCACTTCTAGTTGTCCCCTTGCCACAAATATCGCAGACAAATTTTTTCTCTCCTGTGTGAGTGACCAAATGACGCTCATAGGAACTTTTGTCGGGATATCCCTTGTTGCAGATTGTACAACTAAATCTATAAATCCCTTGATGCAGTGTCTCCATATGTTTTTTCAGACTCGTAGTTGAGGTAAAGCCTTTTCCGCACTATTAATTTTTAGTTTAAACAAATCAATTAAAAAGATTGATCAAGAGAGTAGTGTGACAAACCTGATCGCAAATCTCCGACTTTGGTTTGGTCGTCACTTCATAAATCTGATGCTCCAGTCGTTGGTGATTAAAGAGATCTGTTCTATTTACAAAACCGACGCCACATGTCTCGCCTTGAAACATATAAGGCTCATATAAGTCATTTGTAGAATATTTTGGATTGTTGTCGCCCTCAGCTTTTTTGCCGCGGAAAATGAATGTAATCGTTTTTAAAGAAATAGCCAATAGAAAAATTGAATTTTCTACCGAATCTTTTACCAAAAATCTTAAGTAAAAATGTTTAAAATGCGCAGCCAAAAAAGCTGAGGGCGACAACGATCCAAAATATTCTACAAATAACTTACATGTCGCAGGTTGAGCATGGAGCATTTTATGACGCGCGAGATGACCTTTTGTTTGAAACAATTTCCCACATTCGTCACAAGCCTGCTCGTATTTGATTTCTTTCTTTTTAGTGTGTGTCAGTCCGTGGCGTTTGAAGGCAATTCGGTTGTAATAAGTTTTTCCGCAGGTGTCGCAAACCAGCGTTTCTTTTTCTTTGGCATGGTAAACTTTTTGGTGAACTCTTAGAGAAAGGTATACTCTAAAAATTGAAAATAAAATATTGGATTATGATTATAGTGGATATTATTTTAGTTAATGTAAAAACAATAGTAATAATTACTTGAACCACTTTGGGCAGCCATCTTCTCCACATTTGAAAGGTTTTTCTACACCTTCATGAATTTTCCTGTAGTGAGCATCCCGAATAATTTCCACACAAAATCGTTTTTCGCAACCCTCAAAACTGCATTCAAATTTTCTTGGTCGTTTATTTCCTGATTTCCCTGTCCCTGAGCTTGGTTTCCGTTTCTTTTTCATACTTTCTGGTTTCAATTCAAATTCTGACTCGGAACCACTTGAGAAATCATCCAACTCATCCTCATCCATTTCGTCCATCTCAACTTCGTCACCTACCCCTTCCTCTCCTTCACCTCCTCCCCATTGGTTATTAAGAAACATAGAGTCAGCATGGTTAAACTCATCTTCGTGTGACATGTTAATTAGCTTGTGGACTGCTTTCAAGTGATCTTGGAGCGTCTTGTGTCGACTGAAAGCTTTATTGCAAATGTGACAGTCGTAGCACTTTTCGAGACCTTCGTGCTTCCGTTTGATATGGGCTATTTTGAAGACTTCATTTTTAAAATGCATGGGGCAGTGGGGGCACTGAAATTCTTTGACTTCCTGTAGTTTAGGGTCCGCAGGATACAGAAAAATCCCATTCCCTTTACAGCTCTTTTTGTGATATGTTAATGAGCCATGTCGATCAAACGCTTTACCGCAGCCCTCGCACTAAAAAAATCGAAGTTTATTATTACATTCTTCTGAAATAGAAAATGTTTAAACTATTACTTGAAAGCACTTGACAATTCCTAAATGTCTCCTTTTATGATGGGCATCTCGAAAATATTCTGACGGAAAAAATTGGGGACAATCTGAACAAGGCACGGTATATTTTCTTTCCTGATTTCGAGCAGTTAAAGTCAGTCTTGTATTGTCCATTTGGGATTTAATGTTTTTCTTTTTTAGAGCTCTGCTTCGATTCCTGTCCCTTATGGAATCAACTCCTGCGACAAGACCAAATAAAAAAAAAAGTTAAACTTTAAATCATTGGTTTAAGCAATTAAATTATTTTTAACTCTTACCCATGTGAACTTTCTTGTGGTGCAAATTCAAAAAATTGGCAGAGGGGAAACTTTTATTGCAAATTGGGCAAACTGTCTGGTGCTTATTTCGAAGGCCAACAACTTTTCCGTTTTTCGATGATGCACTTTGGGACAATTCTTCTTCGTCTGACTCAATTTTAACCATCTTTGACCTAAAACAAAGCCTTTAATTGGTTAAAAGACAAATAAATTAAAGGAAACTTTAAAAGTAAAATCTCTTACGTTTCATTTCTAGCCTTGACTGCAGATCGTCTCATTAATCTTGGACGATTTTGGTCATTTTCTGTCTCTTCTTCTTCTCCTCCTCCTTCATCTGGGTTATAATTAGGGTCCATTTCTTCTAGTTCTTCGGAATCCTCATCATCATCTTCATCCACCTTTAACTTTAAAATTGATCCAGGATCCAGAAATTCCTGTGGTGATGGATTATTATCTTCTTCTTCTCCCCCAAATTCAAATTGAAAATCGTCATCCTCCTCAGGCACAGATTTTGGTGAATCTTTAATATTATCTATATTCACTGCTGCGAAAACTTCTGTGGAGCCATGCCGAGATGCCGTCTTTGGCGTCGAAGGAACAGATGATGAAAATTCTTTGGAGCCAGAGATAAAACTTTTGATAACTTGTTCCCTTATGTTTGCGACTGCGGAAGAGTTATTAACTTCTGCGTTAGAGTCTTTTAACTGCGCCTGCAAATTATCTTTTATAACCCCCAATTGGTTGCTGTAATTCTTAATTTTATTCTCCAGTTCTTGGGCATCGTCGATCATTTCAGCACAAGTAAGGCAAAAAGAAAGGCCCCATTGGGTGGGGGCGCCATGGGTTGAGTGCAACTTTCGACGAAGGGCAAAAGGAACTTGGAGCAAGGCCTCAAACACAAATTCAACATTAATTTGTGTAGATTTTACAGCAGCTGAAGTTTCGCCACGATACCCGTCGCCTTCGCCTCCCTCTTCGCAAATTTGGTTGATAAGGTCATCAACTTGCTCGGGAGAGGAGACTGTCCTCCTGCAGATGAAACAGTCCTGAGGATCTTGTTGGACGACCTCCGTCATGTCGAATATTTGTAACCTAATAACAAAATGATGTTGTAAATGTTGTAATTTGTAATGATCAAAAAACTTGACAATTACCAACTATGACATTTACCAAAGAGCCCTTGACTATTATGAATTGCGGTGGCCCTTAAGTTAATTAATACTATTTTTAAACTGTTGTTTGTTGACTGGCTGCTGCTGTTTTCTCTTGGCCTCTCCTCTCGTTGCTCGTCCACTCCACAAAAGGCCGGCGAAAGTGAGACTTGACTTCTTCTGCAACTGGATCCCACAGTTACTGGAAATTGGAATAAAAGTTTCGGAAATTTCCAGCAAAGACCACACCCACTGGGCAAGGTAACATTAAGGACAACAACCAGTGTTAATTAGAAAATTCAAAAAAGTGAGTAATAATGAATAATAAACGTTCGTTCTTTTTTTGTTAGAATTTTCATTTGCTACGACGCTCGTGTCGCCAATTTGGCGATGAAACCTTTGACGCTGCGCGATGAATATTCGCAGATAAACCTCCCTCGATGAGGTTGAGAAGAATGATTCGTGTTCCGAGCTTTAAGTGCCTCCTTTTCGTCCTTGTTCTCGTCGTCGTTGGTTTAACTCTTGGATTTATCGCCAGAACCACACCCAGTCCCCACCCAAAGGGAAGGGCTCAACAGCCGGGTGCCGACTCTTATTATAAGGCTAGTTAAACTAATTTAATTCAAAAATACACTTTTTAATAATGATTATATGACTTGTTAAAATGTTGCAGAGCTTTAACTACTACCAGAGCATAAATGAGGATGACGACGCCAAACCGTCACAAGACGATGGATCTGTTGCCTTTCCGAAAAAAGCCTCACTAAAAAAGAAATCGTTCCAATCTCTCAGAAATGAACATCCCGAACGAACGCTTGACTATCCTTTCGAGGAAGAAGAAGGGGAGAATAGTGCCGCAGAACGAATTTATGGAAAAGACAAAGCCCCTAGAGAAGAGATCACAGACATAACCTGCAACGTGAACAATGGGAAATACAAACTGGAATGTAAAAAGGAGGGCTCAGAAGTCTATATTCCGTTTTCCTTCATCCGAAGTTATTTTGAGATTTATGGAAAACTCGAAGAACCAAAAGACGGAGAGGAACAAACTTTTACTTGGCTTCACTCCCTTATCAAAATATATCGGCCAACCAGTCCTTATAATCCCAAGGGAATCTTTACGTATTTTGAAAACTACAATGTGGAAGTGAGGGACAGGGTAAAGTGCATTAGTGGGGCCGAGGGCGTGCCAGTGTCAACACAATGGGACATTAATGGATATTTCTATCCTATTCAAATAGCCCAATTTGGTCTGTCCCATTTTTCCAAATTTTTCACAGAGGGTGAACCAAAACGGATCGTGCTGGATGATGGTGACGAGACTCGAGGAGGTTGGCGGCCTCAAGAATTGGTCACAACGATACCCAACGATAATAGCGATCCAACTATCAATCACTATCTTCAGTTTGGCCCGACTTCTAATGAACTGTTTGCCAAACTGGAGATTGGGGTCACAAAACCTCGGATGTTGATGCTGAGTTGGGAATTTAAAGTTAATGGGGATCATGAAACGAAGCCAAATGTGACTTTTACTGCCTGCGTCCGCTACGAATCCCAAGTTTACTATTTGCATTATGTCACAGAAGATTTTTTAATTAGAGCAAAGGTGAGTTTCATTAAAACAAACTTGAGGAAAAAAATCATTTATTATTATTATTATTATTTCTAGGATAATCATGTCTATCACGGTCTCGGCTACAAAAGCTCTAGTTCCTTCCACCACGTAATTCGCGACTTGGGTGTTGATCTGCAAAAAGGGATAGTTACAGCTTCTTGGAAATTGAAGAAATCAAAAATCCTCAAAATATCAAAATCCAAGCTAACCCTCGAATCATTTTCCGTTGCTTCCTCTTCTTCACCTTCAACTTCCATCGTTCTGGACAATCTAACCCTAGCCACAAACGAACATTTGGCCCAATTCTATCAAGCCGCAGATTGGTTTGTGGCCTCTCAAGATAAGCGGGGTGGTTGGCCAATTCCAGTACGAAGAAAATTTGGCCCTGATTTTTACCCTGTATTGGAGCCGGGCTGGTATTCTGCAATGGGTCAAGGCCATGCCCTTTCTCTTCTTTCTCGTGCCTACTCTGTATCGACAAACAACAGCATTTATTCTTCAGCTTGCGCCAAAGCTCTTGGCTCCATCTTCGATCGATCGGGTTCTCAACACGGCGTACAAGCTGTGTTTTTGGATCGTCACATTTGGTATGAAGAATATCCAACGACCCCAAGCTCCTTTGTCCTAAACGGTTTTATGTATGCGTTATTGGGACTCTACGATGTCAAAGCCTTGAATGTAGAAGGGGCAGGGGAAAAAGCTTCCGAACTTTATGCAAGTGGTTTGTCTAGTTTAAAAACGATGCTCCCACTGTTTGACACTGGTAGTGGAAGTTTCTACGACCTTCGACATTTCAGTGTTCCAGGGATCTCACCTAATTTAGCAAGACTGGACTATCATGTCACACATATTAATCAGTTGTTAACGTTTGCAACTTTTGAAAAAGACGGAATTTTTAGAGCCACGGCGGAACGATGGATTGGTTACGCCGAAGGAGATCGAGCGGCTCATAATTAATGTTTAGACAAATCTGCACAATACTAAACGAATGCAACCACTACTGGCACTACTAATAATAATTATTGTTTGGTTAAAACTTGATCTCACTATTAGTAATTTAATAACTTGTACAAAGACTTTGAATTTAAATAAATTACGAATTTTGCCCAATCCCTAACTTTTCCGCTATCGTGTTTGCAAAAAGATAGGCGTCCCCTGGCCATCGAGCGGAAACGTAATTGCCATCCACGCAAACGGAAGCAAATTTTTCATTTGTCGATGCAAAGGTGTTGCAAATTCCGGCATCAAATTGGCTTTTTGGATCTTCCATCACTCGCTTGATTTCATCTTCCACATATTCGTTGTAAGTTCTGTAGTATCTTCCAAGTTTCCAGGCCGTGAGATAGTACGCAGTTCTGAAATAATTAGTGGAACAATAACGTTTAGATTAATTAATTAAATTCTCAATAATTATTATTATCACTAATATTAGTAAATAATATCTCTACAACCTTTCCATATATTTCACAAGCCCTGTTGATCTTCTTTTGTACAAGAGAGACTTTCCAGTATCAGGGTCGATTGCCCTAGCCAAAACTATTGTCCCATGACAAATAGCTGCCACGACCTTTGTCGCATCTTTGAAGAAAGGGACCAGTTTGTCCCGAATCGTTTGGTTTTCCAGATATTGTCTCATTCCTTTAATTTACATTTAGTTACATTGATCAAATTTATTACTTTCAGTACCTTGTGCATGTCCCCCTGGAAGAATGAGAGCGTGATAGTCCATCCAGTCCCCATCCGTATATTTCTTTGGATTCTGAAACTCGATGCTTGCTTCCATTTGTCCATAAAACTCTTTGGCTTCATTGGCAGCCCCAAGTTGACCAAAAATGACGCCATTTAACAACAAAGGGTCACAGGCACCGGGGGCACCATCCTCTGTGGTAAATTCAACTCTGACTTGTCCACTACTCGTCAGTTTCTTCCAGGGAACGGACGTTTCTGTAACATCAAAATCTTTGGACGGCAATACCATTAAAACTTTCTTCATTTTTTGGTTAAAAAAATTTGCGTAAGCGTTAATTACAATGTCTGATTTGGAGCTGTGACAATTTACAACTGGACTTTAAGTTAGTTCCATGAGCGATACAAATAATTAAATGATAACATGGACTTTGTTACTTTCAGTCTTATCTTTCCAATTCATTTATTGATTACCTCTACACAATGACTAATATAAAACACAACATTTACACATTATTAACTTGTAACTTTCTTATCAGATTGATCTAGCTCCGGTTCAATAGCTCCGAGAAGGAAAAGTCGATCTGCTTTGATTTCTTGGGGCCACATCGTTTTTAGATTTGGGTTGGAATTAAGGACCATGATTTTAGCAGGTTTCATCACCACGTCCGTTGCATTGGACCACAACTGACCTATTACTCCAATATATGAGCCTGATAAAAATAATACCCCCTTAAATTTACGTCCTTCCTTGGAAAACTTTTTAAAATACATTGAGGCCACGAACCTACTGCAATTTCGGGATGATTCCCTCCAGGGATGTTGGCCATGTAGTCGTAAACGTGTCCTTCGCCAGTTTCATCAGAGATCCGTATTGTCGAAGGATTTCCATCCACTACTATGTCCACAATTGTCCCCTGCACCCAAATAAGTGACATCTCCAACTCCTTTTCAAGGGCCCCCGAACTTATCTTGAAGGACCACTCGTGCTCCCTTCCCTTTATACTCCTGGCGTTAAGGAGGTCGGAAATCTGCATTTTGTATGCTGGTAGATCCAGGGGACTCATAATTCGACAAGATGTCGATGACAATTACTACTGCATGAGAAAATACATTGGAGATTTACATGAAAGTTCACTACATTCGCGCTTCAACAATGAAAATTTTCATTCTGAGAAAATAATTTATTTCAAACATCCAACAATCGAATCGACATAATAATAATCTGTAACAATGCGAGTAAACTATTGACTATCAATAGTATAAACTATTAAAATAAAAAGCGTTTAGTTTCAGGTATAGAATTATTCTTTTAGGTACTAAAACTAAAACTCGTTCCCTTCTTCAGAACAGAGCCAAGAAATCCAGTCTAAAATTTGCAAAGTCTCTCCGTTATCATCTCTTGAGGATAAATTACTGTACTTGCTATCAACCAAGTTTTTAATGAGTCTTGAAGCCCAAACGCTGTCCGCAGGTCTCATATCCTCCCGAATCAGCCGTAGACAATCCTGTTCCAAACGTTGGAATTTTAACAATCCTTTTTCTAATAAGGCAAACATTAGTTCTTCCAGTTTCTTCCATGAAAGTTCTGGATTTGTTGATTCTCGCAGAATGAGAATGTTTCGGGGACAAAGAAGAGTGCAGTCGGGATTCCATTGTGGGCTCCAGAGCGTTACAAGTTTGCACTGCCTGTCTGGGGACAAAATGGATGGAGAAAACGTCAATAGGGCTATCCCAAAGTCAATCAGGGAACTTATCATTCCAGAGCAGGTCGAGAGAGCTGGTGAACTGGATAGTATTGACTCTATAGCGATTTCGTCAAGGGGCTCGCGACTGTGTAGGCATCGTATAAGTTGATGCAGAGAAATTATAGTTGGGAATATGGGAGAAAATTCTTCGATAATTGTATTTGGTTGAGTCTTTGAAATTACTTGTGCTTGTGGTATTACTTTGGTAGATTCAAGAATTTCTACTTGTGGAAACATTTCTGTAAAGAATAAACTAATGTAATCAAATATATATAGTGTCTCAAAATTGTTTTTCTTTTTAAAATTAACTCACCAGCCTTTATATGACTATGAACCCAGTTGCCAACTTTGTCCATTGTTTGCCGTCCACTGAGCTGAATGGCCAGTTTGAGAGCAGGAGGGGACAGAGAGTCGCCGATAAGCACATCCATTCCAACCCCAATTTTGGATTCTACGTAGGCCTTGAGACCCTTGAGCATTTTTTCTTTGCAGGTGTCTGCTGCTTCGTTTCCGAAAATTCGTTGAGAGGCAAGTTCGTTCCTCAGCTCAATCATCAGTTTTCGTAGATGCTTGACGTAATTAGAAGCCACTCGCTCTGACACAAAGTCAACGGTCCGTTTTACAGAGGGAGAGTTGCCATCAAAGAAACTGGATTCGAGCTGGCGCTGAAGTTCACTCTCTGCAGAATCTGAGGGCTTTGGCGTGGAGGGAACAGAAGCAGGTGTTGGACGAATGTGGCGACTACTTTCACCTGAGTTATTTTAAATAAAGTAAATTATTTTTGAACTGCTAAAACTACAAAAAAAAAAATTTTTTTACCAAACGGCGTTGCCTGCTGCTGAAGTCCTTCACTTAATATATGTTTCATTCTTGCAAAATCTGATGAGAAATAAATAGTCGAGAGCCTTCTCCCAATTCCTTCCCTTCTGTCAATTGGACACTTTTTTTCTTCGTCGTCGTCCGTATTTTCAACAGCACTCAATTTCTTTAGTCCTTGGCTTAGCAGTAGCTCCTGTAAACCAACTTCCTTTTGATGGGGCAGTGAGAGTGGGAATGTTGGTAAAGAGAAAAAATTTCCACACCAAAATCTCAGAAAATTCTTGTTTTCAGGATTTATTCCCTCTTTGTGGCTTTTTGAAAAAGTCAATAGATTGTGATAAATTGAGGAAATAAGATTCAGAGTTTCTTTGTAGGCAGGGAGTTGAAGGGATATCGTGTCTGCGAAAGATAAGAACTCTATAATCCAAGGGAGTGAAAATGTTAGGCGATTGCGAGTTAGGGAAGTGCTCAGAAAAGAATTCAAGTCAAGAGACGGTCGTTGATATTTGCGAAGTTCAATGTGAGCCAGTGTAAGGGATTCTTGGTCCAATGTTGCGGAAGACTGACGCTGATTTTCTAATTCCCGATATGGAAGAAATGTAACGAAAGACAATAATCTTGCGAGGAGGATGCATTTTTTCAATAAAAATTCTTCCTCGTCTTCTTCCACGTTTTCAGATTCCAATTTGGTTTCAATCTGTGGGGATACAATAAAAGATGATTACAATAATATGAGCCAAAAATCTAATTATTGATCTTTTTTCTATACCTGTTGAATATCAAATGTAACTCTATCGATTAAATGTTGATTAAACGCTGGTGAAGCTGCAGCTTTGATGAAAAATTGGACAAATTCAAACCAAATATCTTTTGTCTTGTTCCCTTTCTCATTTGTCGAACTAGAGGACATTCGACTACTAAGTTTTGCTAGTCGTTCTGGATTTGATTTCTGAAAAAATTGTTCTGCCTCCTCTTGTACTCCAGTTGCAGACTTTCGCGATTCTTCCATGCTGTCATTTATGTACTGTGCCGTAAAAAGTGCGGAAAAATGAGATAAATTCACCCACGACGAGTTGATGGCGAATAAACTCTTGACTTTGGACTCTCTCTCAGAAGCTGGGGTCATTAATGACGTCAAAGCCTTTGAAGAAGGTTTGTTGAATGCATTTGCATTGGTAGTAGTAACAACAGTGATACTTTTTCCAAAAATGGTACTCAAACTTTCTGCATTTTCTTTTGTACTTTGCTGGTCCCATTCGTTCTTAATGGCGTAGAAAAGGTCACGCTGTTTGCAGTATCCGTGAAAATCTGTTTGATTACCAAAGTTTGATCGTCCATCCGTTTCGCTCTGGAATGTGACAGTGGTATGGAACTCTGAGGGTTTTCTTGTGGACGAAATGTGGCGGTCGTCATGTCCTTTGGTCAGTTGGTCCTTGATCCATGCCTCAAATATCTTGCGCCACCCTTTGGGGATCCTGTGTGGGTATTTATCCACCAGAGTTTTGATTACAGATGAGTCAATTGATGTTAGAGTGCTATTTAATTGAAGGCTGAGAACTTTGATAATGAAATACACATGGGATGGAATTCCTTTTAACTTTCTCCCTGCGGCGACAATTGCCGGAGAATCGACACAGGTTTCGAATGATGCCCCCGAGCTTATCAGTTCCAAGAGGGATTTTATTTCTTGTAATGGCGACGTGACGCAATTGCTGTCAAGTATGGAAGAATATTCCGCTGCAATTTTATCCACTTGTAATCTCGTTTCTTCAGAAAACGTTTCGGGCGAAAATAGTTCAGCAGATCGGGGGACAATTCGTTTCTTTTGAGTGACGCCATTGGATGTCGACAAAGGCTGAGTGAAACTTAAAACCAAACGTCTCGGCTCAACGGATACATTCAATGAGCGTTGCTGCTGTTGTTTTTGTTCTGAAATAATTGTTGAGTTTGAATTTGATGACAATCTTGGTTTAAGTACTGCGACAATGGGTTGTGATGGGGCTTCCATGTCGAAAGTTTCGACAAGAAATTATTTGGAGGCCAATGTGCCAATGTTTAGCTTTCAAAAAAATTAGGCGGGTATTTTTCAGCTGTTAATTTCTTCTCGCACTTTGAGATTTTTATGATTTTTCGATAAAAAATGAGCTCGCAAATGGCGGAAGCCGCGTTGGGGACCGTTTTAGAAGAAGCTGGGAATGTGGACGCTTTTGTTGACAGCTTTTTCGCCTTTTTAGCCAAAAGGTATTAATAGTTAATTTCATAGATAAATAGGTATGCAAAAGTTTCATGACTTTTTTTTGCAGAACTGATTTTTTTGTGGAATGTCCCCCGGAGGGAGGTAAACTAGGATTTCCCCCCGGCGTCGCAGAATCTATCATCCGAAACAAGTTCAAAAAATGGCAACTTCAAGCCAAGGACAATTTGAAAGCCATAAAAACTGAGACTGAGTCTCTGAAAACAGTAAAAACTACAATACCAAAACCAGAACCACGCCCACAAAAGAAGATTGAAAAAGAAAGCTACAACGCTTACAACGGTCGCGTGACAGACAAATACTCTTGGTCGCAGAGCATTGGAGAAGTTGACGTTCTTGTCCCCGTCTCCGAAGGGATTAAGAAGGGTGCTCAGATAAAAGTGGCCATTCTATCTGACCGTCTTTCCGTTACTGTTGAAGGGAGTCTGATTGTTGAAGGCAAATTTCCATTCCCTGTGAAAAAAGAGGATTGCATTTGGAATTTGCTTCCAGGACAGGGAGTGAGCATTTCTCTACAGAAATCTCAAGAACGGTTAGCTAACAAACAATAAGCTTTGTTTTATTTTATAGACTCACAAATTGCTAATTACTCACTTAGATGGTGGCAGGCACTGTTAGATGGGGAAGAGTTGCTGGAAATGAGTAAAATTGACGCCGTACGACTAGCAGAAGAGTTGGACGAAGAGGAACAAATGAAACTTCAAGAACTTTGTTGGAATGAGGAGAGAAAGCGTCAAGGACTTCCAACTTCTGAACAGTTGGTCAGCAATGGTTAGGACATTAAATAATTGCCAACTAATCTTTTTTTCCTTTGTAGAAAATGGAAAAACTTATGGAAAAAGCGTGGAATGCTGAGGGCTCTCCCTTCAAAGGGAAACCTGTTGATACCTCAATCTTTAAATTTGGAGCTGATACAGATTCGAATATTCCATTATAATTTTTGTATCTTTTTTTTACAAATTAACAGTAATAAACATCCGACTAAATAATAATTATCCTCCAAATCCTGCTGGCAGTTGCAGTATAGTGTTGACAGGTTGAAGAGTTTGGTCTCCAGTGGGGGTGGCTCCAGGGGCTGGAGGTGGAGGTGGGGGCGGCTCGTTTAAATTTGTGATTTTTGTAGGAAGCTGTTTCTCTTCTATTAGCTGGAGAAGGAATGGTTTCCAAATTTTGGGGTCTGTAAATTCCAACATTATATATAGTTTCTTCAAACTCTTAAAAGTTGTTCTCACTCACCAGTTCCAAATGTATAAAACTTGTTTTGTGTCTCCTTATGTAGAGAGGGTTTAATTGTTTGAAGCAGAGTGTCAAAAATGGATTGAACTATTTAAAAATATGCATTATAGTGTTTGGTGAGAATTGTTATGTTTTTAAATACTAATTAATATATATATATACCATTGATGTAAATGTAAAACTGGAGCATTCTCGGCCATCGTTTGTCGTGATTGGGATTTACTTCAGTAAACAGAGTTACAACATTTGCGTTAATGTTCATTACGTCCATATTTGCGGCATCAACGAGGAAAATATAGCGAGCGACGTCAACCCCGTTAGTCGACCTATTAAGGGCCGCCGTCGCCGCGTCTTCCCACATGTGATAGATATGACGAACCAACAAATCCTGCTTCCCTGTAATTTAAAAGTGAGCATGACTGTTAAGTAGGATGTCACAATCACGTACCCTCATTTATTGCTTTGTAGTAGCGCCAGCGACCGCCCTGCATAAAGACAACTGAAAAACAGATAGCTCAGAATATTTAGATAGCATCTATTAAATGTGGGGTTTATATCCCCACCCACTGAGTGGGTGTAGATGAAATACAAATTGGGGCAACCTGAGAATGTATTTTGAGAGACTTACTTGGTCGTCCCTTTTTGTCATAATTGAGGTTTAGCTGGAAGGGGAACTCGAGGGGCATGAATCCAAATTCGGATTTGTTGTAGGCATCAATTTTATATTCTTTCCGGAATTTCAGGTTCTGTGGATCAAAATATTTTGATTCAATTCCAATTATGATTGATACTAATAATTCATACGTCAGCCAACAACGATTTTGCAGTTTCCACATTCTTCTCGCCCACTATTGATCAATTGTTTAATTATGTCTTGCAATAAGTGTAATTGTTTACTCACTCCTAAAATATTTGGCGAGAGAAATGTTTGTTTTTAAAATGGGATTGACATCATCCGGTATCATTGGCAGAGCTGCAGCCGTAAACTACATACATACATATAAGTTAAATCCTCATTTTAATATTAAACTGAAACTATTTAAAACATTTTCAATTTCCGGTTTCAAACCTTTTGAAAATCTTCCGCATTTGTTGGAGTTTCCCATGCCAGTTCTTCCGACGCACTTTCTCCCCTCGCTTTGGGGAAAACGCCAAAAATGATCACCAATACCATAAAAAGGACCCATTTTCTGCAAAGCAGCTCCATTTTGCTGTTTGCAGGAACAGAATGCACTGAAAATCAAAATTTTATGGCTTACATGACCTTTTTAATAAAATGACGAATTGCCATTGTCTCAATTGCATTGTCGACTCATTCCATTCAATTCGCAGTTGACAGTAATTCATACATCTTCTTATTTCTTAATGAAATGCATATTATATAATTGGTTTGGTTTGTCACTTTTCCTAATTTCTCTTTCTCATATTATTTCCACCCAGTTTGTTTTCATGAGGAAACGCAGTAAAATTTTTGCGTAGATGTCAACTCCTGAAAATAGGTCACTTGGCCAATGTTAATAGGAAAGAGAACGATCGATAATGAATCTGTGTTCTCAACTTTCACCCACTTTCTCTTCTATAGAACACTTCTCTACAAGAGAGCTTCCCAAAATTTCCTAAAAAGCAGAGAGAGACACTTTTGCTTTTAGCCCATCATGGCCCAGTTTTGGTCAGTTTTGGTTGGTTGGACATTAATTTTTTGCAGTTTAATTTACCCTACAATTGGCAGCTTAAATGCAGCCACTTCCACGCTCTTTTACAAAGAACGTAAGCTAAGTTGAAGGGCTTCTAATATAAATATATGCATTTGTGCTAATTCATTTCCATAAAAAAAATCTAATTTCCAATTAATTTCCAGACCGGATTCAAACTTCTCAGTTATGTCCCGACCTCCAAGAGTCTACTGCATCAAGGGACATTGACACTGCAAATTATCCCTACAAAACAACCTTTAAACTGGCAGAACAAGTTTGGAGGACTGCTGACCCCTGCATTTTTGAAGCCAGAGGGCCTCGCAATTCATATACAACGTTGCTAATCAAAGCAATAACGCCTTCCGATCGACCCTGGAATTATTCTGGCGCAGCTACTTGCTCAGATCATATAAAGTTGCGACTTCCCTCGAATCGTCGAATATTTTCTAAAGTTGGACTTCCCCTCTGCACCGTCCGACGCCCATCGGACCCTTCTAGTCTATTCCAAGGGCCCTATTACCATCCTCACATCTGGCAGTTGTCCAAACAAAAAATGGGAATTAGCTTCGCCCTCTATGAAAATGAGACAGAGGGTGTGGCTGGGGAAAATGACGGGATTGAGGGCGAGGAAAATAATGAAATATCGCAGCCAAACGGGTTTCTTCTAAATGCTGCAAAGCTGCCAAAATTCCTTCATGTTGTTTTTGCATCTTTTTTTGGTAAAATTACTTATTTATTCATTTGACAAATTTGGCATTTTACAATTTTTTTTAGGAGATTCGTGTTCACTTCGAGTGCAACAATATGTGTTGGACCCTTCGCGAGAAGTTTGCAATAATAGCAAAGCGCTTCGGAAGATTTATTCCCTTTGTGGAACTTATGTAAAATGGAATTCATCATTCACAAAGCTCTATAATTAAGCTACACTTGTAACTTGTTATTATTATTTTATGTAGAACTGTTCGGAAGAAGAGGGAGTTTTGCAACAAGCCGGGTTTCCGAACAACGGGGACTCTATTCGCTTGACAGAGATGCATAAACTGTTGGATTTTGTTCGAGCCAAACAATTCCGATCCCTCCACGAACCATCCCCCTTCGACTTTATCCTGGGGATGATGCGGCTCATGATCACCCCCTGCATTTTCCTCGTCGCCTACTATGTCACCAGACAGCTAAAGTATAATGCCTTATATTTTTATTGTCTCGATTCAGAGCATCCCTGTTCTGTGGGGCCGAGTAACTTTTTAGGTGCTTTTCCAATAAGTTTCTCAAAGCCGTTTCGAGTTCTCCTGCCAAGTGCCAATGCAATGCCAAATGTGATTTTCAAGTTGAAATTTCACGAGGAATAGGTTTTGATTTATTTCAAATTATCCAATAATTGCATTGCAAAATAATATATTATTATAATGATTTATGTAGGTCAAAACTTTTGACTCAAAAGCTCTGGATCGGGCTTCACTTGTAAAATTTGAAAATTAACTATCTAAAATAATTTTGCTCAAATATTTCAGAGAAAGGCTTATGAACCGTCAACTTCTTCGCCAAGTCCGATCTTTGTCGCAAGTCGGGAGTCTTTCAAGGGGCGCGGACAGAATGGGCCTCAGCGCTCGTCCCATTATTGAAAGTCCCTCTCCCTCAGCCCGAGAGGATCCGCCGCCACCATATGAAAATATCATGACCCCACCTTCCTATTTAGAGGCCACCAAATTCGCTTTTTCATCCCAGCTACCTTCTTCCTCTTCTGCGACATTTGTCATGGAACGAAGCTCTGAATCTGGTCTTCCTCCACCCCCCATGTATTGTCCCACCATTAATACTGTCCCCCAAGGAAATTCCCCAAGTTCTGAAGAAAGCAAAAGTCCAGATGACATTAATGAAACGGAAGAGATTAAAATTGTTAACGAAGTTGAGCAACAATCGGGACAATCAACGACAGAGCTCAATACCTAATAAAAATCTTTAAATGATTGTAGAAAATAGGATTTATTCAATAAATATTTTCTTGGCTTTAAAAATTGATTTTTATCCAAAATAATGTAAATACACATCAATAGGGAATTATTTATTCAATAAAAAAAATCTTAATCGTATTAAATATGGAATACAAAAATGCAAAAAGTAGAATACTCATTTTTCAGTTTTAGATAAACACAATATTTCTGGAGCTGAAAAATCTTTGAAATTGACAGTTTAATAGAAAAGCAACATCATTTGAATTATAATTACATTCATTCAATAAATACGGCTCATATTAAAAACTTTTTGAAAGTATAAAAATACTATTATTTTACAACTTATAAAAAAGTAATCTTATTAAATGAATTGATCTGGAATACTAATACGTGGATATGTTGGGACGTAAATAGAATCGGAAATGGAGGCGGATGACGAAGGTCCAGCACCCTGCGGATTTTTTTATTTAGTTTTTATTAACTAAATATACACTTAATATTCTTACCTGCGGATTCCATTCCCCTAAGGCCTTTACGTTGAAGGGTAGGGACTCTTGGTGGTGTTGCGGAAATGCGTCTTCCTTAGGTGACGACGGATACAGCGTCGTCAAATTAGACAAGTCCCAGAGCGTGTCCGTGAGGGACCGAAAGCTTAGATTTCTTGTCGTCAGTGGGCTCAGGCTATAGGCTTCTCCATCTGTGTCAAAAAGAAACACTTTATTATACTAATCTTTGCGACCTTTTTAAGTGCCACTCACTCATCGCCGTATAGCAAACGGACAATCCTCCAAGCACTGTGTCCGAAAATCTGAGAATAAAAGTTCCTGCTTTTTTGCCGGTCAACATCCGTTCGGCGTCCCCTCTTTTGACAAAACCGTAGACGAGTCCTGACCTCCAGGTGTTTAACATGTGCTTCTCTGTAAGTTTCAGACAGGCATAGAACCAGGCCCAAAATGGCAGGCCGCTAATCGTCACTTCTTTCGCAAAACGCGCAAAAGTGATCGACGCCTCTCCATCTGATTTGGATTCCAAGTCTGGAGCGATTTTTGTGCGAAGCACTCGCAGCTGACGAACGTCTAGTCCTCGACCTGTTTGCAGCGCGAAGCGATAATTTAAAATATCTGCGACAGAAGACCATGAGACGCGGTCCGGAACTTTAAAATTTTGAAAAAAAAGATGAAAAGTTGACAAACATGCATGTTGTAAAAAATAAAATTTGGAGCCTGTGGGTATAGTAAAAATACCTTCATAAGGAAGCCTTGTAGCAAGGGAAAAGCAGTTGTCCCACATAATTGTACCCCAGCCTAAAAATTTTAGTTTTTAATCTTCCTGAAAATTATAATTCTTTATAAATAAAATAGACCATGGCTTTCTTGACCCCCGTGAGTGACGACAACAGTGGGAATAGACAGCGCCCAAATCTAGAAAAAGAGTTCGATTGTTATTATTATTACATTACAACAAGTAAAGAAACAAAGAAAAGTAATCAAGTAGCTTCTTAAATATATATAATATCAGGTTGCCCCAATTTGAATTTTCACTACCCCCACTCAAGGGGTGTGTCTAATAAGCCCAAATTTTGTAATTGACATCTTAAAAAATTAAGCTATGCGTTGGATTAAAAAGAAACGCTTACATTAAAAGACTTTGCCCTAAAGGACACTCCCAATTCAAAACGTAGACAAAACTTTTCGTCCGTCACACTCGGCGGAATCCCAGTATTATTGAGGGGGGAAGATGCCGTGGGTTTTGTGGGGGAGTGACCCTCCCTCATATTCTTCACTTTCTTAATCTCACGGTCAATCTTTTTGAGGAGGAGGAACTTGAAGTTGGCGTAGCAAACGGACACGCCCCCATTGTCCGATACCTTGAACTCCATATTGCTCCTAAAATTAAAACAAACGATTGTATAGTCAATATTAATAGACATACCTAAGTTTGGTCAATTCCCCTTTAAGTACCTGTTTCCCTCCAAAAATCCACAAGGCTTGATTAATGAATTTTTCCCGTCTTTCAATTTATCAGGACTTTTTGGACTGAGATCAAGGACCGAGTTTGCTTTGCTTACGACATCATAAGCTTGTTGCTCGCTAATAATTTCCACCTTAGGAATTCCAAGGGTGCCGCCCATCGTCACAAATTTAGAACCCAAAAGCCAACGCAGACGAACAAGATTTGCAAATCTACGTTCGGATTGAACATTTTAAACAAAATTCGACAAATAATTTATTATTCCTCTACCTTGTATTAACTTTCAAAATTTGTGGAGGCTGGAGATCAATGATGAATCCATGTTTGAGAAGGGAATACAAAAGACCCTCAAGGGCAGTCTGGACATGAGAAAGGTCCAAATGAGTAGATGCGGCATCAACGACGCTCTCCAGGCCGAAAATCAGTTCATAAATTTGTTCAGCGAGCTCCTGGAGGTCATCGAGATCAATGGTTGGGGTGTGGGGAAGTTTTTGATAAAATTGCGCTTCGCGGAGATAAAATCTTAGGTCCTCCATTATCCAGCGATTGAGAATGGATCGAAGGACGGCGTGAGATGTTTCGATAGAGTCCTTCACTTGCTCCGCATTCATTGGCCACTACAAATTTTAAAAACAGTTGAATTTTTTATCATGGTATTTATGTGACTGACAACAGTTAAAACGTTCAGAAAAATTTTTTAAAAAAATCGTTTTGAGATTTTTTTTATACTTTTTCATAAAAACTAAAAAAAATATTTATTCACATAAACGAAAATAAATCAAAGGATTTTAAAAAAAATAATAATAATTCCCCCAAAGCTTTTGCGTTTCCAAAAATGCTTGGATCAATAATCGTTTTCAAACAGCTTAATCAACTGACAACATATTTAAACAAAGTTAATTCAGCTCTTACCTTTGGGGGAAGCTCAGAAATTCCTCCACAAGCCCCCAAAAACTCAAACTGTGCCATAAGCTCCAGCTCGCTCTCCAACGAGCTTTGGGCCAAATTTTGATTTTGACCCTCTTCCGGACTTGTGTTTTTAATTGTATGCATAATTTGAGTCAGTGTGTCTCTAAGGGCCCCAATTTCTTGGATTAAGGGCACAGATTTTTTTCGCCATGCCATAGGGATTCCCAACGATTCCCAGGTTTCGTCAGTCGGAGCAAATGACGCCGCCATTCCCGTCGTCTTTCGGTGGGGGTGGTTTTGATGTTTTATATTCGACTACTTGGTACAATCTATGTTAAAGAGAAAGTGAGTAGTTTACATCAATTGTTATCTCTTTTATTACACATTATTCTGATCTGGATTTAGGAATTCTTTGAATTGCTATTTGCTCTACGTTTCTATTTGCACATTCCAATTTCATTCAGTGTAAATTCTAGGAAGGGAAAAGCTGGCAAGTTGCATTACTTAAATTGCATTGAGTTTACAGCTATTAGCCACACCCCCAGAATTTAATGCGTATATTTATCATAATCATGCCATATTTAATATAATGGGGTTCAGAGAACTACTAAATATTTAGTAACTGTTACCCACTAATTGTGATTGACGTTTGTGGATTTACCTTAATAAGAATCAGACCACTGGCTTATCTCAATCGCGTGTTCCGTGTTGATAACCTCCGCACAAAGATAAACACAAAGTTTGCAAACAAACTATTAAATGGAGCCAAAGAAAGAAGGAAACAATGAAAGAGAAAAGCCGGCCAAGAAAATTTTCTTTATTACATAAATAATCAAGTTCATGCAGATTTCCAGGAGGAAAATTCAGGTATTCATGAGGTTAAACATCCATTTTGTCTGCAACCAAAAATGCCTGTGAAATTTTCAAAGACTGTTTTGCGACTTAATTGATACATTAAACTTGAAAGAGGAGATCAGAAGTTTTATGAATGGCCTTAAACAGCCTTGATCATTGGGCTAGGTTATGGATATGGATATTAGGTATTAACTAACAACATGCAAATTAATTATTGCTTATACAACTAATTCAAGTTCAACTTTATTCAAGGACAAATAGACAAACAAAGGCAAGTTCCATTCATTTTAATGAACTTTGGATTTGTGTTTGAGAGAAGAGCTTATTCCAAGTTCAAGCAATGAATTTGCCTCTGCTAAAATGTCTGCGCCAAGCTCGGCGACTTCGTCACGGGACAAAAGTGCCCCATTTACCACTGGGGCGATACGCAAATGTTTTTGGAAGCCGAGGATACAAAACACGGCTCCCTGCATGCCCTGCTGAAGACGAAGATAAAAGGCAAGGTTTTTTATGGGGTGTGGCCCCAACGACCACGCCCTTTCTCCCACAGGGACGTACGTCGTCACCAAGGGACAATACTTGTACGAGTTCAGGATCTTTCCTATTGCGTTGAAATGGGAGCCATGAAGTCTGCGAAAATTCATTGTTTGACACTGTTTGCATTTTGCATGAATTCATAATAAATCCACTTACAACATGACATAATATCCGATTAAGGGGACAGGAGAGTCCCTTAGGGCCTCAAACGCGTAGTCAATTTCCCTCAGACGCTCCAAAGGGTCACTGAGTTGTACGGGATAAGAGGTCAGGGCAAAAGAGCTGCAATTAATTGTAACATTTTTAGACAACCAGATGAGACAATATTTGGAGTTAAACAAAGCAAGGAAAACTAATATTTAAATTGGAGTTGGATTATGCATAAGTATATAAAAGCCAATAACTTATGCAAAAACCAAATCTTTGTTTGATTAAATGAGGATAAAATTTTGTAAATAAATTGGAAAGAATTGAATTAGAAATTACAATGATTATAAAATGAAACAGATTGAGACTACGGACAAAAAAAACTTACAACTGATTATACAGTCTATCCGCATGTGACTTTACAGGGGCAGTGATAACACAAGGCATTGGGGCCTTAAGGCCCATGGACGGTCGTCGCGCAAAAAATCGGTGCAATCCTCCAGCCAGCAGCGCGAACACGACAGACGTGAACGCGACATTATGCGCACGCTTAATTGCTAATATGTCCGCCGTCGGAATTTGCTCGCTTATGTGATAAGACCAAGTGGCCGTCTTTTCAGCTTCTGGCAACTTCCAGACAAAGCTGGCCGCAGAATTATGGGCCAGTTCTCCAAAAACTCGAATAACTTTATAAGGGAGGGTGAGGATAAAGCGGGCGTTTACGACAGAGTAACGCGCCGCCACGGGAGGCTTCGCTTCCGTCTCCCCAAACAGTCGCTGGCAAAGGAAAAGGTTGGAATAGCCGTCGGCAAGAGCGTGGGAAAATCTCTGTGTAATTTAGAATTGCGTATAATTTCGAGACCAAGTATGAGGCAAAATGAGATTTATGACGACAATTTATTGAATTTACAAAACCTGGAAAATAACCGTAGACAGCTCGCCATCAATTTGGACACCGGACAAAAGGACAAATTCCCAGGGACTGAACTCTGAGGGAAAAGAGTCCCTCAGCAATTGTTCCCCAAGGTCATGAAGTTCCTCTTCGTTTCTGACCTGATTTTGATTGGTCACGACGCGGACGTGACGCCGAACGTTAAAGTCTTTTTCTGGTTTGAACCATTTGTATCCAACCCAATTTGCCATGTAACATTGGAGTTCGGGGTATCTAAAATATTATATGTAAGTAGTGGTCAAAGAACTTATAATTTGAGGCAACTTGAGACAAATACCTCAAACTTCCATCAGACATCTTGCATTTTACTAGTCGATCTTCCACAGCAGCCACAAGTTCTTCGCAGCTTACCAGTCCCTTAAATGTCCCCTGGACAATTATCATGGACTTGATGTATGAGCCTTCGTCAACTTGGGCAAGGGCTGAGCTCATGCAGGGCACAATGTCCTTCAAATCCGGTCGAAAAAAGGGTCGAAGGACGTAACGAGCTAGGGGCCGGAAAATAATTGTGGGGATAAATATTATGAGATAAAACACAAACAGAAAGGCCACACCCAGGCCCACCCCCACAAAATAAAGCTCAGAGAGGAAAAAAGACGTGGACTTGGTTCTAGTCATTTTTGTTGTGTTGATTGTTGGAAAGTTGTGCGTACAATGGGGAAAATATAATGCATAATTTTAGAAGTTTGTAAAATAATGATTATATTACTCTTTGTAATAATAATTATAATTGACGATTATTTAATGTTCCATGTCTGTTTATCAAACTTTACATTTTCCAACACCGTTTTATTCACAGATTCACTAATTAGAACTAAATTAGGAGAAGATTTCCCACACAAGCAACCTTTACAACTTCCACAAACAATTATACAAATCGGTAAACAAAGACATTGTTCTATTTTTGTACATCAACGTTTGCAATGCCTTGAAATAGTTCTTCCACCTCTTGGTCAATTGCTGACGCCAACTCGGCCGCTTCTTTTGGCGATAAAAGAGCCCCATTAACTGTGAGCGAAATTCGGAGGTAATTTGAGAGTCCAAGGATGCAAAAAACTGCACCAGGATTAGCCAGTTGAAGTCGTAAGTGGTAAAACATGTCTTGAAGGGGGTGGCCCAAGAGGGAGGAACACCGGCTCATTATGGGGACATAAGATGTGATGCTGGAATAACCCTGCAAAGCAATGAATAATGTTACATAATCAAGTAGCGTCTATTTGTGTGCAATTTATTTGTCCCCACTCAGGGGGTGGGGTCTATATTTTGAACTAACCTGTTTTGCGCTTAGAGCTTTCCCAACGAAGGTAAAACTGTATCCGAATAACTTCAAGAGATAGTGGTAAAGAGAGGGGGAAGGGGAATCTCTCAAGTCCTCAAGTTCAGCGTCAATCTTCATCAACCGTTGGACAGGGTCCGAGAGATCCATAGGGTACTTTATTATGGCGAAGGCACTGCAAATTTATATAAAAGATTTAACTAATCAATAAGCTATTATATTTTGGTAATAAACAATTCACAATTGATTGAGTAGTCTATCTTGGTATTCTCTGACGGGGAGCGTAATTGCGGTTGGAAGAAAACTTTTGGCCGTCACTTGAGCTTTGTTCTTTTTCAAAAATCTTACAACTCCTCCCCCCACAAGGGCAAATACGACGGCAGAAAAACTGACACCGTGAGCGCGTTTTATCTTGAGAATTTTAGAGTTTGGGATTTTTTGTGATAAGCCGGTAGACCAATTGGGGCTTTTCTCCTGTTCGGGAATTTCCCAGGTCATTGGGGTCAGGATACTGGTGGCATAGCGTCCAAATTCCCTCAATGCCTTTAAGGAAAGCGTCATGATCCCCGAATTTTGGTTAGACTTTGATTTTCTTGAGTTCAGAGGTGGCTTATTGCGTTCACTTAATTCAGAGTTGAAAAGTTGCTGGGTCATGAAAAGGTTTGAGTATCCATCCGCAAGCGCATGTGAAAATCGCTGCAAAAATATAAGTTATACATATATTAAGTTTCGACATAAGACTTACACCCATTTGCAGTTCTCGTATTTCATACCTGAAACACGACTGTAGTCTCTTCCCCCACAACAACGACAAACTCCCAAGGCGCTCGACCCGGAGCTGGAAAGGGATTGCAGAGAAGCGACTGTTTCAAATCTTCCAACTTCTCGCCTTTCGACAATGTCACCTTTCGAACATGATCTCTGAGTTTGAAATTGTCCTCAGGACGAAACCATTTGAAGCCTATCCAACTGACAATGGCGCATCGAAGTTCAGGATATTTACCGCAGTTGATCAGTCGCTCTTCCACAGCGGTCAAAAATGTTTCAAAATCCAACCGTCCCTTAAAATTCCCCTGGACCAAAATGAGAGACTTTGAAGCAGTGTCCTCAGGCTGCGCAAAAACATTGGATAATGGGGAAATCAACTCGAAGAGATCAGAGCGGAAAATTGGTTTTACTACGAAAGCCGCAAATGCCCGAAAAAGAAGGGTGGGTAAAAGGGCAAATATAATGTAGAGAAAAAGAATGAAAACCACGCCCAAGCCCACTCCCAAAAAGCAAATTTCAGTTAAAATTGCCATTGTTCTACTAAACACAGCTTGAAGAAAATGAAAGTTTGTAAACCAATTGTTTAATTTTATGACAGTTCGCAGTTTGTAAATACAGTCAAAATTTAAGTAGCAAAATGCAACTGCGGAATTTAATTCCCCTTTGCTTCGAACGCAATTTAGTTTATTTCAAATTATTTGGATGTATACTTACACGACTTTAAAATTACATGATAATGCTTTTATCGAGTTTATGTATAAGTTATGGAATAAGTTAGTTTATGTAATGAGGGAATATTCGAGCTCTAAAAAAAATAGTATCGCGCAATGTCCTACAAAGTCGGAAAAATTTAGGTTGCATTTAGCTGAATAAATGATAACCCGTGTTTTTGGGCTCTCTTGGAAGTCGATTGTAGGGCTTATTATCATGAAATGTCGTCAGTTTTTTCTGTATCCTTTGGCTCTATATACAACGAGATTTTCGGTTTCTCCTATTTTAAAACTGGAAGCGTTCACACTCTGAACTTCACGTTTACAAAGTTAAGAATGTATATAGATTTTGAGTGTGGATAAAAATTACATGTGCTGAAAAAAATGGTTCCGAGTTCAAGTTGTTGTCAATGACTTGCCAATTGACTTGACCTGATAATTTTCATGTTTTTTCTTAAATTAAAAACTTCAAAATTCAAAGTCCTAATGGAATCGTATTTTTTAGGAAATCTGCTGGAGTCTTCCTCCGAAGGAAATGAAGGCTCAATTTTAAAATCATGGATGCAAAATCGACTCCGAGAACATTTTCATAAGCAACACCAAATTGTCAGTTTTTTCGGTAAACCTTTCGACGAACCCTGCATTTCTGAGCCCAATTTGGTGGGAGAGTTTGACGAATTATCATTAGAAGGGGAAAATTTGAGAGTCTTGGACATTCGCCATGTCCCACAGCCCAGAGCTGAGACAGAAGATGACACCGAGGAATGCGTCGTCAAAGGACTGCCACTGACAAAAGCAGAAGGCTATCAAAATGCTATAAAACGATTGGCTGTCCTCATCCAAGTCGTTTGGAAAATAATTTAATATTTTTTTTTTGCTATTTAATGAAATCGTGTTCTTATATAGCGTCCTGAGTCTGTACAAACGTTGTCGCTGTGCTTAAATATTGGTGAAGTGGAAGATGTAAAAATGCTAGAAGAAATTGTTCATCCTTTTGTCCCGTATGCTGAAAAACATGAAATTCATATCTATACAGAATTAGTTCCAATTATTGAGGTGCAATTTAATGTTCCATTTCATAAATGCATTGCAACATTAATTTTAAAATAAAATAATTATCATAGGGACACGTCAAGGGCTATGACGCTGATATTAATTTATCGATTCCCACCTGCTATTTTGGCAAGATTGAGGAGAAAACCCTGACTAAAGAACATGATCAAGTTGACTCCACGGCTATCAAAGTTGTCGAAAGCCACAGGATTCTTATCTTAGAAGACGTAAGAGCGGAAGGATTCAGTCGAAAAAACGCCACAGGATGCTCACTTCTCCCACTTTTAAATGTAGGGGCAGTGATTATGGAATTGGGGAAGTTTCATGGGACGGTGTGGGCACTTGGAGTAACCTCAGGGGTCAAGCATCTTGACCGATGGCCTTTTTTGGAAAATTCTAATTACTTCTCATATCTGTTGGTACGTAACTAACTTGTCTTGTCTAAGTATCGTAAAGTATCAATATTTTCAAAGTGGCTTTAAACTATCGATAGTTTAATTAATTCTGGATGTTTCCAGCTAAATAGAAGCTTTGTAGATACACCCAGTGAGTGGGGGTTCCAAAAAAAAACGATGAGAAAGAACATTATAACAACTTTTTCAAAGCTTATCATGTTTTTGTGTAAGCACAGGAAAAGGTGTCGACAGGATTCCCTCTCATTCTAACCCCTCTTTCAAAATATTTGACAAAGACCAATGCCGACGACTCGAAGTTCATTATGGACAATCTTGGTCAAGCAGCTGGAAATCTTCCTGCTCTCGTGGAACAACTCAAACCTTCTTCAAGTTCCCTCAACAGCAGCCTCACAACAGTTATTCACCAATCTCTTAATTTCGATTCTGCTCTATTTCGACACAGTTATCTAAAAGGTCAAGGGGAAAAACAGAGCGTTCGTGAGCTGCGTCTTTTGGATTGGAAGACGGCGTCAGTTGGATCTCCGCTTCAAGATGTGGCGTCGTTTCTTCTCATGTCACTGCAACCGGAAGCGATGAAAAGCGAAAGTCCTTCTCTCCTAAAAGGGTACTGGGAGGAATTTAAGGTATTTATAACTTAGACTAGTTACTTAGTCTACCCAATTCTTTTAAATAAAATGTCGTTTGTTTTAGAAAACTGCGGGGGTCCTAGGTGTTTCTGAACCTGAGCTCAATTTCCCCCCTGAGACCGTTTCTGACGTTGGTTTTGCCAAAGGTCTCCTTCACGGCTGCCTCCTCATCGCTTCAAATGTCACCCCACTCTCACAAATTTCTGAGCAAGATTTAGAGATTTTTGTCGAAGGGGTCAGAGACCTTATTACCCTCAAAATTATTTAAAACGAGTATGTAAACAAAATATAAATGCTAATATTTAGATAGTAAGAAAGTTTATTTCGAAGGGCATTTAAAAGTTCCATTAATTTGTTTTCTAATTTCCTGGATATCCATGTTTGAAGTTTCCTTTTAACCTCCAAAATCTGCGGATAATTGATTCCGGTCAATTTCTTTGAACATTTCAGCCCAATCTTTTGGATTTCGTCCAAAAACTTGCACAGAATTACGCGTCCTTTCCGATAAAAATTGCTTCAGGATTTGATAAAGCGATTGGAAGATTGTGGGAGCTAGATATGTTTATACATGCAAATAGTATTTAAATTTAGATTAAATAATTGCATATACTTACTGTTAATTAGATAAGTTTTGTGCAACATAAGTGGGTAGTTGGATTCGTAAACTTGAAACCAATGGACATAAATTGGAATGCCTAAAATATGAGAATTTGAGACTCATTTTGGAGAAAAAAAAACAAAAAAAAATAACATACAGCCTGGACAGCCTTGATTTAAACTGTAGTTGGACAGGTCAATTATTTGGGAATATTGGGTCACATTTCCATTTCTCCGTACAAATGTTGTAATTTCTTCCAAATATTTGTCAAAGTATCTCATAATTTTTCTTGTTTGACCAGCTATCACGCCTTTTCTCACAGGCCAATCTCCAACATGGACAGTTACAACTAATATATTTAAAAAACATGGATTTATTTGTTATACATATCTATATAAAACCTGGAATTCCTTGTTTGTCACATGTATCTATTGAATAGGGATAAATACGATTGAAATTGGTCCAATTTTCACTTAAAATCCCATCAATTTTATTTTGTTCACGGTATCTAATATTCTAACGGGAGATTTTATAAAGATTCAACTAATTTTTTTAAAACTTACGTCCATTAGCATTCGTTCTGCTCCCCGCACGTTGAAATGTTTAGCTCTTAGAAATCGAAGGAGGTAAATTTCCTCTGACATGTAGGCATGAGGAAGAATGTCCTTTGAGCTTACCAATTCTTTAAACTGTCAAGCAAATTTAGCCTTCTTCTGTGATTTTTAGTATGTAATTCAAATTATTCAAACCTCATCCAACTTCTTTTTCTGACCAAGTGTCAAAACCAACAAATCTGAATCTGACTGCAAAGTTTCCGGAATTATTCCAAAGCAGGCTACTAAAAGAAGAAATTTGAGATTCATTTTGACGAAATTTAAACGTCAAGCTGAACTATTAACGCTGCCTAACCTACACAAAATTAACTTGCTGTATGCGTAACAGGTTTAAAATTTTATGCAAATTTTTTCTTGGAAGTAAGTCAAGTTGACGCAGGTTATTTGGTAGAATTTTATTCTATTTGTGACATTATATTATTATATTTTCAAGTAGAACAATCAAAAGTTCCATTTACTTGGTTCCGAATTGCTTCCATATCCATAGGTCCTTCTTTTGTACCCCCGAATTCATAGGTTAGCTGACTCTTGTCCACTTGCTCATAAACTTCCTGTTCCCATTCTTTCGAATTTCGACCAAAAACTTTGAGCGTCTTTCTCGTCCGCTCTGACATTATGGGGTGTAAAATTTGGAACAGGGTTTGGAAATATGTGGGGGCTGAAAAAAAAATAAATAACAATAAATATATAAAACAAAGAAAATAATTAATTGTTACTTTTGACAAGCCATGTCCTATGAGAATTTCCTGGATAGTGAGCTTCGAATGTTTGGAACAAGTGGACGTAAAGTGGAATGCACAATGGGCAACCAGTTTCCTGTTTTATTTGTTTTAAGCAATTTCATTTTTTTGCAAACTTTAAAAAAAATGTGTTACCATCAACGTGTAACCTGACATGTCGTATAGTTCAGAGTATTGGCTGACGTTTTGTCCGTTTTGTTGGGCTTGTCTTATGTACACAGACAATTCCTCGAAATATTTGTCCATGTATCGCATCATCCGTTGACTTTTACCGGATACCACAGCTTTGCGAACTGGCCACTCGCCAACGTGCACGGTCACAATTGGTCTGCCTTTAAGGTCACAACCTTGAATTTCATATTTGTAATCTCGGTGAAAGTCTGACCAATCCTCCTGTTATACTTACAAAATGTTAAAGCTGGTTGGAAAATAAATCAGAAGATTTTACTGACCTGTAAAATTGTATCCATTCTGTTCTGTTCACGCCATTTAACGTTCTGAAATGAACAACAATTTAATTTGTAATTTTTATAATAATTAATCACAATCAAAGATTTAGTACTTACATCAATTATCAGTCGTTCTGCGGCTCTAATATTGAATTTCTTTGCTCGTAAAAATCTGACGAGGTAAATTTCTTGGGTCATGTAGGCATGAGGAAGCCTTGAGCTTACCAGTCTTTTGAACTAAAATGTTTTTAAAATTAACCAAAAATAGAGTTGATTTTTTAAATAAATGTTGCGGACCTCATCTAGCTTTAGCTTTTCCTTGTAGGTGAGAATCAAATCGTCATCTACGTCCATTTGCAAAGTTTCCAAAATTCCAAAACAGAAAATTCCAAACAACACGATCAATAGCTTAAAATTCGCCATTGTTGGGCAAAGCAACAATAGACAATGAGTTGGGGAATTAAGGAGATTTGCGTGAGAAACAACATTTTATTATCAAGTAGATCTTTTTCCTAGACATTTGGGTAAATAAAATACAAGCAAGATTTAGCCATTTATTTTTGCACAAAGTTGGACTATAAAATGGCACAGACTAAGAACAAGTAAATGTTCCGTTAATTTGTTGCCTGATGCCGTCAATAGGCTCAGGGGCTAATTTAGTCCCTCCTAAGATCGAGGTCACTTTTCTTCCCTCAATGTATAGGGACATGTGTCGTTCCCAACGTTCCTTTTCACCGTCCCCTCGTCCGTAGAGAAAGACAGTGTCCTTCGTATGCTCCGAAAGAAGTGGATACAACAGAGCCCAAAGTGGTCTGAAGATAATTGGACCTGTCATATTATTTTAATTATTTAATTAATGATTAAAGCAGTATTATTGACATGCAATGAATAAGTACTTCCAATCATCCAACTTCTTATTGTTGTATCTGGATAATAATTCTCGAAAGTGTTGAACATATGAGCGTATATAATGGTACCTAATAAAAACGCAAGCCAACAATAATTGAAATAAAAGAATTAAAACTTGTTCAACAATGTTTATGATTATTTTCCTACAGGCTGGACAACCCTGGTCGATGAAATTGTAGCGTCTCATGTCAAAGACTTCGTTATATTGTGAAACGTTTCGCCCATTTTCTCCAGCTCGTCGGACAAATGTGGTCATCTCTTCAAAAAATTTGTCAAAATAACGCATCATTTTGGCAGATTTTCCACTCATAACTGCTTTTCTCACGTTCCAGGATCCAACAGGGACAAGAACAATAGGTCGTCCTTCTTTATCTTGAAAAATTGAATCCATATTTATTCGACGTGCAAATGACAAATCAGGAATACAAACCCTTCACATACCACATCCTTCTATTGAATAGGGATAATTTTTATTCATCTCATCCCAATCTTCTGTCAGAATGCTGTCCATTTTGTTTTTCTCACGCCATGCAATATTCTTACATTTTATGGTAAGAGTTTAAAAGCAAATATTGAATAGTTTAGTTAATACCTTCATGAGCATTGCTTCTGCATTTGGAATGTTGAAATGTCTTGCTGCGTTTTTCGTAAAACTATCAATATTAAAGCTGATATCGTAAAGCTGAAATCGTAACTTGCCTTTAAGCCATCGCAAAAGATAAACATCCTCCGACATGTACTTATGAGGGAGTCGAGAACTGACCAAACTTTTGAACTACAATTTTGCATTTACATAACAAAAATATTTCTGGATATTTTGGAAATAAACAAACCTCGTGGAGTTTCTTTGCTTGAAATTTCGATAGCTGGTTGGAGTTGACCAAAGGGGCCACCAAAAATAGGATGCAAAATATTTTGCCTTGCATAGCTTAAAATTGATGTTTACGAATTTGGTGATTTAGTGAATGCGGTTCAACAAAAATTAATAATTTCAAAATGCAAATTGAGCATCTCATTTGAGCATTACCGAGAAATTAAAGTGTGTTAACCTCTTCGAAAACTGGTTGTAATATGATTTAATGACATGAACCAATATTTTAATCTGCATATTATCATTGCTTCATAATTTTTCATAAAATTAATCTCTCTTTGCATAGCGTAAAATTGAACCCATCAAAAGTAATTATATTAATTTTATTATGAAGTTTTTTTTAATGAAAATGTAATTTTCCAAGTATTTCTGTATTTGAGAAAATCTCATCTTCTTGTTCTTGCGCGAGTAGCGAAAACTCTTTCGGCAACTTGAACAAAAATTAAGAATGCAGTCCCTAAGGGCGTCCTTTCGCCAATTTCAGGCGCCTCCCTCCCTGTTGGGCGCTGGGCTGCGACAGATACATTCGAAAAGAATCAATGCAAAGGTTCAATCAAAGGTTGAGGACCCCAATGCTATCCAGTACTTCGGCTTCAAATATTTCCCCAGGTATTTAATTACTTGCTTGATTAAGGGCTTATGACTAATAGAATTTATACCTCCTCAGATTTCCAGACCAAAAGGACCCACCCTATGAACCCTCAAAGTTATTCATGGTCAAACGAATAAGAACCCTTAAAAGGCTCCCTTATTGGGAAAAAGATCTCGTTAAAAAATTGGGACTTGAAGAGGTAATAGGACAATACACAATAATAATCATTATTGTTGTTATAAATTGATACACCTATTTTAATATTCTAAAAACTAAACTATTGTGATCGATAATAATTGTCGCCAGAGATGCAGCACAGCGATAATGAAAAACACGCCCATCGTCAATGCCATGTTGTACAAGTTGAAGCACGTGTTGGAAATTACGCCGATAACCATTCCCTATGGGATGCCCGATAGTCCTGAACACGGATTTTTGAAAGAGTCTGGGGAATTTGTGGCGTACAATAGTTTGCAGGGTCACCCCCAACTAGAAGAAGCAAAGATTGCCCTTGAAAACCTAAGAAAAGCATCCGCAGACGGCCCCACTCTTAAAAGACGACTCCATTTAAAATGGTATAGTCGTTATTAGTTAACCAAAATAGTTTTTAGTAAAAGTCAATAAATTGTATTCATATGTAGCGTCATTTGATATTACAAATAAAACATTTTTTTTTAAATCTACAAGAATTCAATAATTCCTGTAAAATTTATCACCAGTATATTTCCCTCTGCCAATTAATCAGAGCACAACCACAGCGTTCACAAACGGAAAACCAGGGATTAAATATAAATAAGGTTAAGAGTATCAGCCAAATTACGATTATAGTCATACAGTGAGAGCCGCAGCAACTAAAAACCCCTCCACCTCCTCTTCTAGCAGCTCTGGAGGGCGTCGTCGAAAAAATTGTGGTGTTTGTGAGGGCCTCTCTTGTCGCCACTCTTTCGACAAGTCGCGGATGGCTCTTGGCCGTATGAAGGGAGGACACTGAGGACGTCAGATCATGTTCTTGTGGCTTCGGGGATGTTTGATGTGGTTTTTGCAAAGTTGTCATTTGCTTCAGTGCATATGGTCCGGCTATAGGCGGAGAGGACTTAAAATCCCCCTGTTTTCGGTCATCCTTTCCCCCAGAAATTCTTCTTTTCCCATCCGAATCTGTCGCCATTGATTGAGGATGGCCATCTTGAGCGCAGTTTGTTCGTGGACTTCGTTCCCCTAAACTGTAAACTTTGCATCCTATTGGTGGGGACTGAGGGCCACACGATCTTTGTGGGTTGCCGTTGCAGACGCAGAAAGGATCGTGAGGTCGTCGACAGTAAAGTTGGATGGCAGGGTCGCAGGAACAATTATTATTACTATTATTACTCAAAGTTAAATTGTCGATAATCCTTAAATTCCTCTCAGCGTCCTTTGCCTGATTGTTGTAAACTTCGTTAAACGGCTGTTCCCTTACTCTTCGTGGCGGGGCCGAAGTCGAAGGGGGCGTGGCGGTGGTTGTTGTTGGAGGCGGCTGATAATAGGCTTTTGGTCGTAGAGGAGGCGCGATTGCATTACCGTTAGATCTGTAATTTAATAGAATGTGATGAGTTAATCTTATATTGCCCCAATTTGTATTTTGACTGCCCCCACTCAGGGGGTGGAACTAGAAGCTCCAAAATGAACAGGAATGTTTTTCAAGAACTGAACTATCGCTGAATTGAAACCTTTTTTGAAAACATGAACGTACTTGAGAGTTATGTGATGCTGTATATTCTGATGAATATTTCCAATTGGAAAACTTTTGCCAATAACTTCGTCTTTGGCTATTTTCGAGCTTCCCCCAACTTCTGTCTGGCTTCTGTTTAGATACACTTGTGTTCGGGACATTTCAATTAAAAACTTTGAAAATGAAATGAAAATTTATTTTCTTTTCCTCAATTCACCATTTATTAGCAAGCTATAATTTGTCAAAGGCAATAAAATTATTGTTGTTAGGTTTTTTTTTTATTAGAGAAAATTTTTTGATCTGCAATTTTGAATTTTATTATTATTTTTAAATCGTTTTTTTTAAATTATGCCCTATAATTACCAATAAAGATTATCACAAAATCCCCAGATATAGCGACATGCTTCAGGTAAAAGCGTATCCGCTTTGATGCCGCGACTCACAAGTCGCTCCCGCTGATGTATGAGTCTCGGATATGCAAACTGGGTGACGTTAAGCCTTGGGGGTGGATTTGACCACAGCCGTTCAGCATAGGCGGCCCCCCGTGGCCATGCCTTCATGTCCATGTTAAGCCCATCTCCCTTTTCCGACCAGAGTGTGGCCACGCCGCCTAAAAGTTTTCCAGCGTCGTACAATTCGCGCATTTTGGTAGCACCAACTTGTCGCTCAACTTGACCTAGTATGTCGTTTTGGTAAATTACTTGCCAGGTACGGATAATAACGGCCGGGTTCACAAAGTTTCCCCGCCAAGGACCGTAACCGTGATCGAGGTAGACGGTGTCGTTGTTTGAAAAAATGACGCGATATCCCTCGGCGTAAATGTCCCTTGTTATCTCGTCCGTGGCTTAAGATTTTAATGGGATTAATAATTTTATTATAGTAATAAGTTTTTGGCTTGGAAATGGAGACAGACCTTTGCTCCAAATCTGGATGATATAATCCTCCGAGTTGAGATGTTGTCTTGCGTGATTCGTCATTTCTGATGTCCATACAATTGCGGTGATTGGCTCCGTTGTTGCTTGTTTCAATTTAGCCAAAGCTTTTAAATGGACAGAAATAAAAATTCGGAAGAAAATTTCATACAAAGTTGCAAACCTTGATCCTGAAAAAGACCCCACAGATCCATAATTGAGGCGTTATTTTGCTGGAGCCACTCCAAAATATGAGGATACGCCTCCCAACATCTGAAACTAATTTCATCTCCTCCCATGTGAAATATGTCACGGTCGAAGACGTCAAGAAAGTCTCTAAAAAGTTCCCCTAGAATGGCGTAGGTGTTGTTATTTAAGGGATTGAGCTGGCCACTAGAAAATTTGAAAGTACATTAATCTTATTTAGAAAATGAAAAAATAACGACTGTTTAAGTACCAGGGAGGTTGTATGCAGTAATTTTGATAAGGCTCGGCATTGACGCAAAGGGACAACAGGCCAAGACCTTCTTTCTCACCCCACTGCCATCCGTTGCCTAATTATTATTAAAAATAAAATTTTAGATTTTACGTAACAACTCAAATAAAGCCAATTAAACAAGTTGTTCCTTTTAAATAATATCTAAAAAAAAAAATTGTGTCGCCGGAACCTGAAATGGAGGTCAGCGAAGTCGAAGCTGTTGTAGATTTTCAATCTCTTCCAACCGAAGTAATAAGTTTTCAATTTCAAACACATTTATTTTATGTTTATTTATCATACCTAAACCTAAATACCTAAATATTTAATTTGTACACTTTATAACTCAAGTTTGAAATAAAAAATATATTTTATGTTTAGATCAAAGCCAAGATCTTTTCTCTCCTCCCATTTGAAGATATCACGAACGCTTTGACTGTGTGTAGTGATTGGAATGACATATTTTCCCTGCTGAACCTTTCAACCGAAGGGAGCCTGGTTAAAACGAAAGCCATATTAATCGGGGGGAAGGAGAACGGGAGAACCACAGTATTTCTAGAATCTGGGGATCGTTATCCTATAAACAAGACGTTCTATTTGAGGCTCGAATCGCTTTCCTCCCTTGGACCTTCCCTATTGCTCACAACTAAAACACTAAGGGCGTTGTGGCCTGTAGATGCCCAAGAGCTGACTCTAATTTTGGAAAACTGCAGCCAACTTGTGGACATATCTGCAAACTATTTGACTCAAAGTTTGGACGTCCTAGTGCCAAACAACGCGGAAACTCTCAGCAGACTTTTCATTCATACAGAGGAAGAGGATCCTTTTGAGGCAGATCCCTTTGACTGTGGGATTTTAACAGACTGCCGAGCTTTGAATAAACTTACAATTCATTCGCCACTAAAGAACGTTCATCTTCTACCCTCACAACTTGCTACCCTCCACACAAGCCAACTTTCAAAAGAAGGCGTTGTCTGGATTCTGAGGAATCTGAAGGCACTCCAATATTTAGAGTTCCGAGCACCCCACGACCACAATGGTAAATGTGTCGCCGGAGTTGTGACAACGGATATTCTAAAGAACCTTCTTGAATTACCACAGATCAAAGAAGTTGATATAATCTTTGAAACAAGACAGTTTAAGCCCCACAAAAGCTATGAGCTGTGTGAAGAAGTCTTGAAATTTAAAGATTGTTGCAACGAAATAAATGAGATTTCAGCTCGTGCAATTGCCTTTATATCGTCCGTTGAAACTTCTTGTGTCTTGGAAGTTCGGATAAAACGCAACATGTAATAATGTTGGAACGTTTGTATAAGCATACACATTTATGTTTATAATAAATTTAGCTTAAAACATTCAAAAATCTAAAAATCTGACCTGCATGAGCTGGGATGTCGAACTCGGGAATTATCTTGATTCCTCTTTGATTTGCATATGTAATTAACTCCCGAATTTCCATTGGAGTGTATATTTTTTTCGAGCTATAGGTTCCATACTGCACCATTTGTGGTACTCGAGGGGCATCAAAGGGGAAACTGTTTGAGTCTGTCATATGCCTAAATTGTTACAAATGCATGGTTGTAATTTGTAGTCAAGTAGCATGGCTGAATAAATAAAGCTCATACCAGTGAAAGATGTTGAGCTTGTTATAAGCCAAGCCATCAATATATCGTTTAATGTCGGGAATTGAGATAAAATTTCGAGCAGTGTCCAATAATAGTCCACGATAGGCGAATGCGGGCTTGTCCTCAATGTCCACGCTGTTCACAATCTGCAGTTCATAATTTCAATTTTATATATACCTAAATAGTTTAGGCCTTAGGCGCTGAATTAATTTGTTACTTTTAAGTGGCGTCTTTCCGAGTCAAAATCAATTAATTGTGCAAGTGTCTCAAGTCCGTGACGAACTCCGAAAAATGTGGGACCGTGAATGTCTACAACTATTGTCTGTAATGGTCAAAATCTTGGATTTTAAAACTTAAAGAATTATAAAATAATGATATATATATATATTACAGGTCCCAAATTGGTCACAGTCAAGTTGTAAGACTCGTCAGTGCCCAGACTGAATTTTGTTACCGGGGTGTCAATGTTTAACTGGATGATGACGTTTATTGCAGGGATGACAGGGTCGACATGGCCCTCTGGAAGTAGCTACACACATATGTATGAAATATATATTTCCATAAAATGTAAAAACGGTTGCAAAAATTAAATTTGGGTTTCTAATTTTCTAACCCCACGAATGTAATCCATGAAAATTGTTTGAGCATTTTCAATCATTCCCCGCAACGTTTCATCCCCCGGTATTGAAGGGATTGCAAAGGATAAACGATTCAAGGTGAAGCCAGTCAATGACGGTCCAATAATGGTCTGAAATGTTTTAAACATTTTAAAAATCATTTATCTACATTTCGCAGTTTTGAGTTTTTTTTTTAAATTGCATAATTTGGGTATTGTAACCCCACCCTTCAGTGGGGGCAGGCAAAATTCAAATTGGGGCAAGCTGAGAAAGGATTATATTGCTTACTTTGACACTGGGATAAGGCCAAAGACCACCATAAGGTCCACAAGTCAAGATGCAAATAGGGAGCGGAATCTTTTCTGTGCTGTTTGAGGGAACCTCCGTCCTCTGACATGCTGGTCCGTCCAGCGTGTCCCGGACGCAGATGTACGACCACGGATAGTCAGAGTCCCTGCGCAACATGTCGTCATTTTATATAATTTCAATTAAATTGTTCAAATGATTTATTACAACTCACTCAAGGGCCTCATAGCCCCCCAAAAAAGAGCAGAGTACAAGAATCCAATACGCAGAAAAAGTCTTCATCTTGTTCTAACAAATGCAACTGTAGCTTTGGGTTATTATTTAACAAAATGACATAATTACAATGCACTTATAATCTATCCAATAATTATTAGCTGATAGGATATCACTTTAAGTGATTTCAGAAAATTGGAGTAAATATTTCGTTAAGTATGCAAGCAGGCTGTCAATTTATTTATCGGAACAATGAAATCTCGTAATTAAATCAATTGCATTGCATTACATTGGATAATGCGTAGGATTCAGTTTTGGCTGCAAAATGCTGGAAAAAAAGGATTTATATCGCCCACAAATTTTTATTTGTTAATTCGAGGACATCGGGTTATTGGTCTAAATGAACACATTTTTCCCACGCGCTTCTCTAACCAATCGTTGAATGTAACCAATCTCATAATCGTTTTTAATCTTTCTTCCTTGTCTTTTATAAGCTTTTCCCTTTTCCACAGGAATGTCAAGCAGTTCGAACGTTTTCTTTAGTCTTAACGAAGTGTAATGTCGCACAATGTCATTATATTGAGAACAAAATACAGCTAAACAAAGCTTCTTCTCCCTGCTTCTCAAGCTGTGATAAAGTTCATCTACAAACGAAGTTAATTGCTCCCTTAAGGGATGTTCTTCTAGAGAACAAAGTATTGAGCCCTTGTCCCAAGCAATGTTCCATTTGGATTCTGGCTCCCGAAATCTTGAAGGGTATAGTATTTTCAGGGGTGTGGTCCAAAAGGAAGAGAATTTAGAAGTTTTTCGACAAGAAGTCAAAAGTTTTTCGACAAGTTCATCCAAGCTTTCTGCCTTTAGGGAGTCCCATTTGGACAAATTTGTGAAAAATTGAGAATTTGGAAGTAAAGAAAATATTAAGAACACTTGTCCCAACATTTTGCATTTTGTTGTAGCTAGAAATTTTGCGTTTTGTTCATTATCTTCAAGTTTTGTGGTATTGTTCAAATTGTTTAGGATTGTTAAATAGTAATCGTTGACCAGTTGAATGGGAAAGTTAAGATCAAACATTTTTACCAAGTTCATAACACAAGTGTAAAGGAAACAAATGACATTTACAATGTTCATGTACTTGACCACTTTGTAGAACAACATGGCATAAGATATTTCGGAAAATGTGACGTATTCGTGAACCAAAAGTAGAATCCGTATCACTTTTCCAATAAAATAGACGCTTTCATCGCTTTCTCCTGCCTTGGAGTCTGAACTCGAAACATTGAAAACTTGGAAAGCTTGAGGAAGAGAAGACTCTGTGACATTTTCTGTTGATGCTAATAAAAATGCTTGATCACTATCATTGCTGCTTAAGTTTAGGAAATCAAATCCTCGAAAAATTACAAGCCCTGTGATTATTGTGGTATAAAAATTTAATAGATGATCCAGTGGCTTGGAATAATGGACTCCAGGGACAAATATATTGATCCAAAGGTCAACAACATTGAAAGGCAACCAAGGGATTCCTACCAAAGGATTTTCCAATATCGGACGAAATCTCCAAGCGGTCCGATTCCAAAGGAAGCCAAGAAATAAATTGAGAAAGAGGATGAAGCCCAGAGAAAGCAGAAATTGAAGGGGGCTGATGAACATTAACAAGGAGTAGAAACATATTCGAATACCTGCATGAAAATATTGTAAAATAGAAATTAAAGTAAAGAAGTTGAGACATGGAAAGGCATTGGTCATATATGTATATTGGCTTACCTATTGTAGCAATCTGTATGATAATATTAGAGATGAGAAACACATCTCCTGGCACTACCAAGTTTATCAGATGTTTGAATTCGGATCGGAAGCAATCTTGGAAATGTAATACTTTCTTATAACTCAGATAATCGCACTGATAATTAGCCACGGATATCGAGGCAGTGATAACTGTAAAAAATACTGTCGCGGCTCGATCTTGGTCCGTTGTGGAATAAAGACGAAGCCGGGCCTGGGGATTTATTTGGAACATGAAAAATACTTGAAGTAAAGCTGCGGGAACGGTCTTGAAAAAAGATTCTACGAGATCATAATAACTTTCCAAAAATTGGTTCTTTTTTTGGTGGACTACAAACCAAATTTCTCTCCTGCAGATAAAATTAGTTACAAAAGATACAAAAGACAGCAAAAGTTTGTCTTATTACTCTGAAAGCTTTTCTCTTCTCATTCTCAGCAAATGAATTTGCTTGTTTCGTCTTCGATTTTCGAGATATGCTGTTGTATATCTACAATATAAAAAAATCAATGTTTGATTTAATTTCTAGAATATGAAACAATAATAATAAACTTTACCTAAATAATTTCATGGTTAGTGTGAGATGAGCTAAAATCCGAAGAAAAATTACGCCTTTGTGATTATTGTTAAGATATTTCCCCCTTCGACCTGATATTGCATCCTTGCTAACAGAATTTTACAAAATGAATATAAATAAATGAAATTAACAAACTTTAAACTATTTGATTACCTCAAGGAGTCGATTACAGAAATTAGCACGGATGAAATCAAATGCAGTCCTAAAATAACTCCGGCGATAATTTTCCTACAATATATTAACATTAAAATTACAAAAAAAAATACTTAAAACTTCAAATCGCTCTGCTCACGGATGACTTCCGACCTCATCCTCATCCCTATATTTGAGGGCATTGTACGTATTTTTAACCAGGAAGAAATTGTCCACCGCATAAGCGATCACTGCGAGCAGATATTTAACTGACGGAAGAAAAATGGGTGCGCCCAATTCGTCCCACGCTTCGCTGTATTTGTCCTCAATTTCTGGTTTTTCATTTTCCTCAGAATTTGCAGAATTTATCGAAATTTTCGTCTCTTTAACCATTTTTAAATGAAGGTGTGCATTGCAAACGGTGCATTGTGTGAGATTGAGATAAGCATTTATATGTATATTTAAGATAACGCTCGAATTTCAATTACACATAGATCATTTCAATGAAAAATTTGGTTGACATGAGATAAATATTTACTGTCGTATTAAATTGGCAAACTAAACTTCTTTTTGCATGTTTACAATCTGAAATCATGAATTCATGAAAAGAGCTGCATGTTTTTAGCACCACCATTTTTTCTGCCTTTTATCTCATTTGACAGGACATAAGAAGTTCTTCAGCTGCTGCTGGATAATTCTATTCTATTTATCAGCACAATTAAGGAAGTTGTTGATTAACCCCAACAAAGAACGCAGTAAAGTTATCAAAAGCCAAGCCCAAGCTCATATAACTTCTTCTTCAGTTCTAAGCCTGAAGTTGAAGTTGGAGGACAATAATTATTATGAGACAAATTGGAACAATCTTTGTGTTGGCCCTCGCCCTGGCACTTTGCCAGGGCTGGAGGTGGCCTTGGGAAGATAAGGAAGAAGACCCTGCAGGGCCCGAAATGTTCCACCCACTTTCCCAACAGAGAATTGACCATATCAATAATGTTTTGAAGCCCCATTGGAAGGCAGGATCAAATTTCCATCCGGAAATGGAAATGAGCTATTTCAAAGGTCTGATGGGTGCACTCAAGGAGCCCAAAAAACTACGACTTCCAGTCGAATTTCATAATACCTCAGGACTACGAATCCCAGACAATTTCGATGGAAGAGAGAAATGGCCGAACTGTCCATCCCTTAAGGAAATCAGGGATCAGGGTATATATGCTTTATTAGTTTTATGTTCAACAAAAAGTGAAAAAATGGCTAATTTCTGGCTAATTTCAGGTGGTTGTGGATCTTGTTGGGCGTTTGCTGCAACGGAAGCGATGACAGATCGACTTTGCATTGCTACTAAAGGTCAAACGGCTAAATTTCGATTTTCTGCCGATAATTTGGTCTCGTGTTGCGGAATTCTAAGTCTTTGTGGCTTTGGGTGCAACGGGGGGTTTCCAAGTAGTGCCTGGCGATATTGGGTTAGCCACGGAATAGTCAGCGGAGGGCCTTTCGATTCCAATTCGGTAAACTGGTGATTTAATTATATATGGACAGTAAGTAAACGGTATATTTCTCGTCACAGGGATGTCAACCGTATGAAATTCCTCCGTGTGAACACCACGTACCTGGCACTCGTCCAAATTGCACAAATGGGAAGACGCCAAAGTGTGTAAAGGCATGTGAGCCATCCTATGGAGTTCCTTACAAAGAAGATCTTCACTACGGCTCCAAATCATTCAGCATTGCAAACAACGTGGAGCAAATACAAACGGAAATAATGAAAAATGGGCCTGTGGAGGCCGCAATGATGGTAAAAGATATTTGAATTTTGAAAGTATTTGTAATCACCAATATTAATTTCCTAATTTTAGGTGTATGATGACTTTCTGCTTTACAAAAGTGGCGTGTATCACCATACTGGTGGTTTAAGACTTGGAGGTCACGCCGTAAAAGTGTTGGGTTGGGGCGTGGATAAAGACGTTCCTTTCTGGCTGGTGGCCAACTCATGGAACTACGATTGGGGCGATAACGGCTTTTTTAAAATTCTCAGGGGAAAGAACGAAGGGGGCATTGAAGCTGGAATTGTCGCTGGACTCCCAAAAGTTTAATTGCATATGTCACAAATATTTGTTTTTTTATTTGTTTGCTTAGAGAGTAAAGTTAATTATTGTTATATCACTTTATTTGTTTTATTGTTTCACACTTTGTTGACATGTCGAACTTTTTGGCGTTCGATAAATCGTCTGGCGTTGGAATCCCAGTGCCTTGTTTTGAGGACGGAAAGAATTGGACTTTGTATGGGGACCGAGCGAAGTCTTAGATGCATTGGTTGTGGAACAGGTTTTGACGATATCCCAGGAATCTTTTAATTAGGATTATTTAGGATTAGAGCTCAACACCAATTGAAAGTTGTCTTTTAATAACGAAGTTAAATTACGACTGAAAGGGGAACGAGTGCCTCCCCCAAAAAGTCACTGTCCACTATGTAGTCGAAATCCTTGACGGTGAAAAGTATTATGGCATTTTCTGTGGTCATTTCAGCCTGAGTCACATCCCATTGGAACTTTTCATTCCAAACAGGATCCAGCGTCTTCTTTTCCACGTGCGTTTTGGAACTTCGATTCTGAAGAAACGTTTTAAAAACTATATATAGGTAGTAAAACTGTTTTTTTTTGCACTTTTCGATTGACTCACATTGCTAAATCTGGCTTCAGGTTTGAGGTCAATTTGAACAAAGGGGTCATTAGTGGTTGTCTTTTTCCTGCATAGGGCCCAGGGATCAAAAGAACTATCCAGATCAACGAGGTCATGGGCGGAAATGACTTCCACGCTCAATTTCCCAACCCAATAGCCAACACGGACAGTTAAAATTCCAAAGTAGTTGAGGTCCTTGGGGGAAGGAGGAGGGGCTCGGTCAAGTTCCTTTAAAAGTAAGTTTATTATTGAAAAAAATAAATAAATCTCAGCGTGCCCCAATTTGTATTTTGAGGGCCCCACTGATGAGGGGGTGAGGTTATAATCATCAAAGTTTGTACCATCTGTTGGGCAGCCCTTGCACCATAAAAATGTTCGATGACCTCATCCGTGGTCATATTGTGAAGGGTCAGTAATTCATGAAATTGCCAGTATTCTGGTGTCCCTAGTTCATCCTCCGTCAATCCCGCGTCCCCATTGTCGAAAAATTGTCTGAGTTCTGGGATAATCATCTTGACTCTTCGATAAAGTTCCGCGTGCTCATCTCCATCAGGGCATCTTACAGCGTTAACTTCTCGCATCAATTCCTGAAGACTGAGATTCCAAAAAAGTTGGAGTAGACGAGCAAAATTTAAGGACAAGAGAGATTTGGCCAAAGTAGAAATATTGCTGTCCAAATAACTCAGCAGAGGATCCAAGGCGTCATGGAGGGAGCGAGTGTCCAAATGACGCAGCCGCAGCAGAATTTCGACACAGTCCTTGGCACAACGCGTTATCTAAACAATTTTATTTTAGAAAGACGGACAAAGAAACAGGTCTCTACCTAAATTTCTACCTCAGGTCGAACCCTTTTTCCAAGGCCAAGCAGAATAGAATGGAAAATGGCGTCCACGTTTGCAAAGCTGACTGTGAATACGTGCTTGAGTCGTTGGCGATAGGCGACGCTTTCTCTGCTGACCTCGGTCACTGCTTCCAACTCCAAAATCAGTCCTTCATAATTTATTTCGTCAGGAATCCCTTCAAGAGTCTCTTTTACGTACTCAATATTGTTAAGCGCAGTGCACAATCGCTCGGAAATGTCGAAACGGTCTTCCGTATCAAAATATCCTTCCAACTCTAATTTTTGTGCCTTTCGTTTGGCATAGAGAATAGAAAAATAGGCGCATACTTCGATGAGAAAGTGAATGAGGACATAGCGCTCTGCAACATCCGGCCAGGACAACTTTTGCCAAAAATGAACCAATTGGTGAAGCACGGAAGCTGTGTCCAAAGCGGAGGTTGATGTAAGGGCGTGGACATTGTCTACTGAAACGCTGTCAATATTGACACATCGAGTGATCATTTCAGAGCCGCGGATGAGAGCGAACCCTAACCACAAAGGAAGAACAGGTCGAAACCATTGATGGAAATTATTCAAATTGGTGTAAGAAGGAGGAGCGTCTGAAATATTGTAAATAAAATTGATGTAATCTAGCTGGATCATCATTAATAAATTGTCATTCACCATTTCCTCCGCCATCAAAAATTTCTCTTTGCGCATCCACAAATGTCTGAGTGCCCGCATACAAACTAAATAAAGCACTGACGACGCATTCTTCTTCCTTGTCCCCTTTTCTCAGCAGATCTCTCATCACTTTGTTGTTTTCATAAACCTTCATCACGTTCCAACAGACAGCTTCTATGTCATGGTTGACCATTTTCTGAAGCTCATCATAGCCAATAGCTAGATATGCTTCAAACTCTGCCAACATCCAAAAGCTGGGTCCCCACTTCTTAGCCCCTAAACTTAGCAGTTTGTTGACATCTGAAATTAATTCCACGTGGAATTTCACGAGAGTGCATCTGTCCGTCGTTCGTCCAGAAGAGACCTTAGTGACGTAAATGCCCTGATACCACTCTAAGAAGGCGAGACGAAGGGCTTTTTCGAACAAACCGAGAAATATAGTGAGGGCATAGCTGACCTCGAACTTTGAGAGGACATCGGCACATGACTTGTAGGCCTTGAGGGCTTTCCCTACCCGTTCTTCTGGAAGAGAAAGATGGCCACGGATGATGGGAAAGATGTCCTCCTCCATGAGGGCCAGGATGGAGTTTTCTATCCCCAACTGTGACTCTTCTAAAGGACTTCGAGCCGCAGGGGCGACGGTGGAGGACTTTCGTTTGCGCAAAGCGTCGTCAATGTCCTTTAAAGGGATTTCCAGACCTTCCATGTCCAATTTGTGTTTGGCGTACGCGTTCCATCGGATATGACACTAATGAAAAAATTATATAATAAATGCAAAATTCTAATAACTTATTTTTTTTTACATGAGTTTCTTCGCTGATTCCGGTCTGAAGTGCATATTGGTAAAGGAGGCAGTTTGCCTCCGGGGGAAGTCGGCCCTCCCACCCCTTGTCCCGTCCCTTCTCGAAGCTCAAGATCCAGTCCCACAAACAGGCCAACATTGTCCGCTTGTCCACCATCTCCACCTAGATTGACAACAATATACAAGCACGTTCTGGAAAAGTTTTTAAACTTAATATAAGTACATAAGGTTTCCCGTGTCGGTACAAGTGCACAAGCCAAATTCGAAGTTTCAACTTCCCGTGGCTGGTATCGGTGCTGGAAAGCGGTTCCAGGTGTACAATTTTCTCAAAACCCTCGCAGGAAATTTCGGCCACTTTTTTGCTGAGACGCCCAAGGCAAACGTCTGCCCGTTTGGCATCCTCTTTTGACAGTCGTCGCGGGAAACTAGGCGGTGGCTGAGGACCAGATGGCGTCAAACTAGCCGTGATTTTGTGAGCAGAATTGTAGGCTGCAATTGATTTTCTGAGACTGTCGTCTTCAACTCGATCCCAAACTTCGACAGTTAAGGCGTCAGAGGAAGGATGGACAGACACGGATTGAAAGGCCTGTTCCCAAACAGGGTCTCGCTCATAAGGCTTTATGGGGGTTCTGTGTGCGGGGGGAACTGCGGCGTAGAATTGGACGCGTCGTTCTGCTGGCGGCTGGACCTGAATTGACCGACGCACAATCCGCGTAAACTTGTTGAAAGGAGACTCTACAGTTTGGTGCAACTCTTTTGGTTTTCCCGAAGAAAATAACAGCTCCTAAATATTTATATTATAATAAAGCTGTATGTAATCCAGTATAGGAGCTTATAATTTATTTTAATATATTAAAACTTACGGATCCTTCATTTTCAATGGCCACGACACAATATGAATTAGGGGCCTTGATCGGCCCCTCTCCTTGAGACCTCAGCCCCTCCCCTTTAACTATCTTTGTGTTTACCCCAATGACAGGGAACAGTTCTCCCTTGACGTGGTCAATCACTGCCGCCTGCTCCTTGGACGAGCTACTAAAGGCCTCGTGGACGTACAGACAAATGCGCTCTTTGTTGCAGGGAAAGCGCTCGCTCTCCTTCCCTAGAAAATGGGCACCCGTGTACATGGCTTCTTTGTAAAGCATGTGACGAGTGACGAACTCTTCCTCTTTTTCTTGACCCTTTGACGCTGAGGTTCTCCAACTCCGTCGGTGATTTTGATTTTCTTCAGCCCCTCCTCCGTCAATGGAGGCGATGGACTTTGACTTTTTGAGACTGAGGTTCAGCTGGGGCTTGGATTGAGTGCGGCCGGGCGTAAAGAAGACGGAAGTTGTCGCCGTTATTTCTTCCTTCTTTTTGCTGCCACTTCCACTCTTTTTCTTTTCGGGGGTCGGGTAAAGTTGGGCTAGTTCCCCACTGCTTCTTTGCTGGACGCTTAGTCTGTGGGGCGTAGAACGGGCGCGACCAAAAGACTCCCGCCCACTCCCTGTGGAGGAGCGACGGGGGATCGGGGGCCCAGAACCCTTACGATCTTTGCTCTCTTGTTGTTTCCAGTAGCTCATGTTTAGTTAAAAATACGCAAGCAATCAGAAGAAAACTGCTTCAAGAGGCCAGAATATTAAAGAACGCATCCTTAGGAATTTTGCTGGGAAGCAATTTTCGAAAAAAGAATATATATTTCTATGCAACAGTTCAAGTTTCATAGAATTTATTTTGGTAAATTTTAGCCAATGTTGTTTAGAAATGCAACTTATTCGACTACCAACGCTTTTCTAATGATTTGAAAAATACAAAAATTCATATCCATAAATCATTTGATGCATTTCTGTAATTTGTGATGCAAACTTGATGTATGTACCTAAAAAGGACAATTTTAATGCAATTTAATATGAATACCTTTGATGTTTTATTGATAATTTCAAAGACAAAAGCCTTCAGAGCAGTGTAAATATGCATTAGGGAGTCAGGGATTGCATTGTATAAATGAATAATTTTTTCCCAATTCCAAATTAACATAATTATTAAAAATTTATTAAAATAGGTCAAAATTCCAAAGTTCTCTATCCCACAGAATCTATTCCAGGGACTTGCTTAAATTTATGTATCTAGCTTAAATTTTGACGAGGTAATAATGTGGATAAAATGGACATTATGTTGACTCCGAAGCTTAGAATGATTGAAGATTTTAATTGATCTCAAAAGAAATAAGCCAATATACAAATTATACAGCATATATATATGCGGCTTGGATGCATTTTCTCCAGCAGCTTTTCATAATGGCATCAAAAGTGGCGTGACTGGTCAGTTAATTTTAAAACTGGATTTGTTTGCCTGAAGGACATTTTTTATGCAACAATGAATAACATTTAACTTCAACTCCTTGAGCAGTTAATGGAAAAGTCTATCGAAAAATAAATCTAATTAAAGCTTTTAATTTTGAAACAAGCGTTAAAATGGGGACGCCAAACGACATCGAAGTTCTCAACTCCATTTTCAATCCTCTCCTTCCGAACGGAAGTTTACTTTTTGACGAAAATGTTCCTGTCGAGATTCCAGGTATATATGATTTCCAAACTACTAAAGTCTTTATAATCTCACAGTAGTGCCCCAGTTTGAATTTTGTCTCTGTGGGGGATTACAAACTTTGTAATACAAAGTCATATGTATCAGAAATATTCTCGAAAACTGAACTATATATGTATATGCCTGGGATTGAAAATGTTGATATTGTAAAGTATTCTTTCTTAATTTCCCACTAGAGCTTGAAGAAATGATAACGCTGGACGTAGAGTCAGCAAAAACTCTCGAACTTGAGGGAATCGCGGCCGCCGAACAAAAAGACTACGCCCGCGCCTTAGAACTGTTTAGCAGCTCAATTGAAACCGCGCCACAGCGAGCGTCAGGATACAACAATCGGGCCCAAACGCTGCGACTTATTGGACGCGTGCGAGGTAATGATTAGTTTAGGTTTCAAAAATGTTTTATGACATGTTGATAAACTTTAGAGGCAAAGGAAGATCTGAACAACGCCATCGCCCTGTCTGGAGGCAAAGGTCGCGCCGCCTGTCAAGCATATTGTCAACGAGGTCTCCTCCATTTAAGGGACAGGGATGAAGCGGAGGCCAAAGCGGATTTCGAATCCGCGGCAACGCTCGGAAGTCAATTCGCCAGGGCGCAACTTGTTCAAATGAACCCTTACGCCGCCCTGTGCAACAAAATGTTGAGGGGCGTGTTCGACAAGCTGCAAAAAGGACTCCCTACAGATGAAGAAGAAACGGACAGTTCAATTAAACAATAGACCATTTTTATTTTATTTTCAACAATAAAGTTTTACAATAAATAGAAAATTCATCATAACATTCATAACTCATTAAAAGTCTTAAATCAAAGTATCTAGCACCAAATTGGAGGAAGTTGGGTAAAATTTCATAAATAATAATTATTTGGGTTTGATGTAAAAATACAACATCTCGAGCTCGCGACAATATCAATTAAATTTTGACACGCTTGTTTACATTGTAAACTTAGTTTACAAACAAAAATGAATTTTGAAACACTCCAGTTAATAATCAGACTCGTAGTGTGTAGCTAATCATTTGAATAATTTCTATTGTTCTACTTCCTCATGATCCACAATCTCAAAATCTTTTCCTGTTTGAGAGGGTTGACTCCCTTCAGATTCAGTCTCCGAATGATCGGGTGCCGTCGTCGCGGATGTGCTAGGACCAGCTTCAGATTCTTCATTTTTCACTCTACAATTGGATAAAAATTAACGTAATGCTAAATTTTCTACATTTATAATGCACAAAACTTACAATGGCTCGCCCTCGCCATCATTTTCTTTTTTGCTTCCGGATTTCTCCTTCACTTCCCCAGGTTTGTATTCATACTGATAAAAAAAACGTGCCAGATTAGTCATTTTATGTTAAGCAATTTAATATTTAGTTCAATTTGCATACCTTGTATAATGGCCAAAAAGAAGCAAAAAATCCAACGTCCTCTGTCAGATTAGGGAGTAGCCATAAATGATGCTTTCCAAAAGTGAGACCCCAAACCACGCCAAAAACAACCATCCGAATGACCGTGAGAGCTAAAATAAACACCAAAAACCCAGCAGCTGCTAAACTCAGATAGTATACTCCTTGTCTGCAATTTTTTAAAAAATGTAAAAATTAGGACAATTTCGTTATAACAATCTTAAATCCTAAACTCTAACATTTACCTAACAGTGGATGGCCAAAGAGGAAAGAGACAGACCGCAATGACGGCGACGACGACAAGAAAGCCAAAAATGTAATTGTAGTACGGCGTAGGTTCATAAATCCAAACATATGCGTCACTTCCATCCACGACCCTTTGCTCAAGGTGCATATCCAGCCGAATTTTTCTTCGTTTTTTCTCTGCTTCAACCTTTTTTTTCTTCCCTTTGACCTCTTCCACCTCTTTTCCACCTTCAGCTTGAGAGCTTTCCGCAGCTGTGACTGTTTCTTCTTTTTTCGCCTTCTCTTTATCTCCTTCAACTTCCTTATCTTTGTCCCCTGCGGCTTCGATGGCCGCCTTGGCGTCATCTTCTGACTTTTGATCTTTTTTCTTTTTATTGGATTTTAGCTCACTTTCCGCTACAGCGATTTTTCGAGCTCGGTGAAAGAATTTGTGGCGTAACATACTGAATAAATTAAATAAGTAAATTCATTTTTAAATGTTTAAAAATCACTATAAATAAGTGTCGTCATACTTTTCCAAAACTTCGACAATCGACTCCCTTGTAGTAAAAAGTGCTTCGTCTCCCTGTTTTTTAGGTTTCGTCCATGGCGAATCCATCAGTTTGTCGATTGCTTTGTTTGCTAAAGATAAATGAAAAAGAACACAATTAGGGACGGAATTTGCAAATCGCAGTTTAATTCCAACCAGTAAAATATTCCACGGTATGATTTAGAAATTTGGTTCGTTTAGTTTGAACATTTTTCCTCATCCATTTAGCGATACTGTATTCTTCTTTTGTGGCCTCGTCCTTTTGTTCTGGAGCATTGTCCTGGGCATCCTTTCGCTTTCGAGCCCTTTTCACTTGCTTATCCGCCATTCTTTCTTCATAAAATAATTAAAACCTTGATTAAAAACAGTCTGTTCGTTTAAATAGTTGATTAATTAATCACTTACCAATTTAATTTGAGGAACAAGTTGGCAGTTTTGTAACAATTCACAAACAATGTAAGTTGTAGTTTAAACCTGTCTTGAGTTAGGACGTGACAATTTGTGCCAAATCTACGTAAATTTGCACTTGAATATTAAATTGAGGGGTTTGCCTAACTGTAATTTATTTATCCCGAGAAATTAGCTATAGCACAAGAACATAAGGAGAATTGGCAACGGAATCTCTTCCACCCTTTACCCCACAAAGCTCTATATCCCAACACTAGCAACAATCCCTCAAATTTGCACAATTGTCAATAATTATTTCGGAAAATTTTAATTAATTATTAAAAAGTAAAGAATGTGGCCCCTTTAATGTTTAAGGGCTTCAGCTCCTCATGCGCATGGGAATTACTAACAATTTGGGAAAATGAGACAACAAAGCCAATAAAATCACAAAGATGCCAATTTCGACAAAGATAGTGACATTGACCCTGGGGGGTAGGGTGCCGAAGTGTCTACTGACTACTTGTGGATACCACCAACAATTTTATGGGAAACGACAAAGGGAGGAAGCAGAGGACAAGCGAATACTTCAGAGAAAGGTGACAAAGCACACATTCTTGTCAATAATTTTCTAATTTTTCAATTGATTTTACAATAGAAAGACTGTCTTACGTTGGGTGTACCTGAAGATTGCAATGACGAAGGGGTCGTAAGGGACGCCTACCTAAAATTGGCTAAAAGGCATCATCCCGACGTTCAAAACGAAGAAGCAGGGGTCGAAAAGTTCCAAGAGGTTTGCAAATTAAAGATATAATAATTGATAATAATTTAATTTAATATTTTATTCAATTCCAGATCGATTCAGCATACAAACGCTTTCTAAAAGATTTTGCTGATTTTCGCCATAACAGACACAAAATAGAAGGCGAGTATGGTCTTTACTATCAAAAACAAAACGAAAAAACTAGTCAAAAGGAAGAAGACGATGATATTGATGAAGAGGGGCCTGATATTAAGGTATTTAAAAAAATCAAATTCACAATTCATTAACAATTTAAATATTCTAAATAATTTATAGCATACGGCCCCACAACATCGTCAATATCTAAATTTCGGTGGCGTCGGCTTTGGGACTCCGTTTCAACGGGAAAAGCAATATAATAAATTTCGGAGGGCAAAAGCAGCAGAAAATTTGATGGATTATCGGGTTCAAAAATTAGCCGAAAGTGATGGTACAGAAGAAAAAGCTCTCGCAATAAACCAAAAGGCTTCCAAAAAGATTAAAACGGGGTATTTAACAAGTTGTATGATAAGTTTACTATTTTTGAAAACTTTTTTTGCTTTACAGAATCGGAATGGATCGACTAGTGGAAGATTTAATACAAGAGTCCATGTCCAGAGGAGATTTCGACAATCTGTCAGGAAAAGGAAAACCATTGAATCACTCTGCAAACTCAAATCCCTATGTAGATTTTACAACTCATAAACTGAATCAAGTTCTCATCGAAAATGGTTTTGCTCCAGAGTGGATTCTACTTGAAAAAGAAATTCGAGCAGAATTCTCTAGACTACGACACCAGCTGCATACCCTTCGACACAAATATGACGCCATTCTTTCGCCAAGGGAGGAATCAGACTGGACGCAAGTGTTGGAAAAGATTAAACCCGACTGTGATAAGCTCAATAGTCAAATTCTCAAATTCAATCTAACCGTCCCCAGTTTACATAAACAAATGGTCAATTTCCGACTGGAAATCGAAGCTAGAAAAGCATTAGCTAATTTTTCACCCGAAATGAAAGAAAATTACGGAAAATTGGAAGAAACCCGAAAGTCAGCTATAAATTCTTCGAATTCTTCCGAAGAGTCATTTGTAGGGATGTTGCTTTCAATTTTCAAAACTTGAAATCTATCTAGTCTATTGTATGCAATTTAAATGCTAGTCGCAAACTATTTATTTAAATTTTATTCTAAACGGAGACAAATTAAAACGTATAAATTAAATACTAATTTTAATTTATTTATTTAAAGAGCCCAAACTATTTTCCCATCATCTCCCAACTTAACTTTGTTCCTAACAAGAAGTTCTAAGGCTTCAGGATAAGCTCTATGTTCTGCAGCTTTTACTCGTTCTTGTAACTCTTCCAAAGTGTCACCAACCTTAACTTCAACTGTTTCTTGACAAATTATTGGCCCGGCGTCTACCTCTGCCTGCAAATACATTGAAAAAAAATGTTATATAAACCTTTAAAATTTTTGCGTTTTTTTAATCAATCTTACCTCTACAAAATGCACAGTACATCCACTGACTCTGACCCCCGATTCCAGAACCAGTTGATGGGCATTGGCTCCCTTAAAACTTGGCAGAAGGGCGGGATGGATGTTGACCAACCGCCCTCGATAACTGTTGACGAAGACAGGACTTAGAATTCGCATAAATCCAGCCAGCACCACAAACTCGACGTTTGCAGCCTTCAACAACCGCAATAGCTCCAAATCGAATTGTTCTCGGGATGGAAAGTTTTTATGAGATACGACTTTTGTTGGGATTCCTGCATTTTCGGCTCTTTGGAGTCCTTCAACGCCCTCCTTATTGGAAATGACGAGGGCCAATTCAGCAAGACTGCCGATGGTGGGGTCTGCCACGTGGTCAATGATTGCTTGAAGATTTGTTCCGCTACCAGAGATTAGGACGCCGACACGACGCTTTTGGCGATGGGCAGCAGATTCCATGTGTGGTTTCATTCCGGGAGCGATGGCGTTTGCAAAGTTTTTCACTTGTACTCGAGGATTGTCTGAAAAGAATAAGAGTAAAATTTATCCATAATGAACCAAAATTGCAAAGAATAATTAATTTTAAGACTAATTAACCTCCAAACAAACTTCGGACTTTCCCAACCACAAACGTATTTTCATCTGTGATCATGCTGAGGGCATTTTGGAGATCTCCAGGAGCCACAATCATAACTGCACCCAACCCACAGTTAAATGTCCTCAACATTTCTGGCTCGGACACTCCCCCTGCCGCCACAATCCAGGGGAAAATTGGGGGAATTGGCCAGCTATTTGCATCCAACTCAACGCCCAATTTGTCGGGGAGACAACGAGGAATATTTTCCGTGAGGCCTCCTCCGGTGATGTGCGCAAATGCTTTAACACGTCCAGATCTCAGAGCGCCCAGTACGGACTTTACGTAAATTTTTGTTGGAGTCAATAAAGCCCTTCCTGCATTTAAATATATATATATATATATATATTCTGTTATAAATCTCAAAATT